>CAJNIZ010044319.1:31815-44658 GCA_905231905.1 Symbiodinium pilosum
CAGCCTGACAGGCAATTCTTCACAACCCTAAACCCTGAACCCTAAATCCCTTGTATTGAGCCCTTATAACCCTGCGCCAGAGCACTTCGGTGGATTGGCACGCGCGGCTGTGCGACACTCCGGAAGAGGCCATGATCGGGGGGTGGTGTTTGGGCTTTAAGGTTTAGGGTTTAGGGTTGCAGGTTTAGGGGGTTTGGTTTAACGGAAAGGAAAATGGAAACTACCATAGTATATCGGAGTTATAAAGGGGATAATGGTAAAGAACAGGGAAACTGCTATGTAGGGTTTAGGGTTTTAGGGTTTTAGGGTTTTAGGGTTTGGGCTTTAAGGTTTAGGGGGTTTTGAGTTTAGGGGCTTCGGGTTGAGGGGCCGCGGCTTAGGGTCCAGGGATTTAGGGTCTAGTGATTTAGGGTACAGGTTTTTTTGCGCTTTAGGTGGATTGTGCTTGGAATTGCAACTTCTGTGTTGCTCCAAGGACATTAAACGTTTGGGGATTCTGGAAATTCAGCATAGCATGATCATGTAGGGTCTCTATCATCAGCATATAATGGGCGCACCTTCCTAAAATGTGTTTTTGGGGGTAGAGCGCTCGTCGGAACTCTGTGGAACACGGGGTTTTCGGCGATTTGCGGGTTTCCCCCCCAAGGACTGTGTCGGGTGAAGCTTGAGAAATCCCCATATACGTCTTGCAGAGCCCCCCCAGAATGCAATTGATATAAACATGAACATTAGGCCTTTAAAAGAGATTCAAACACCCATATTCTTCTTAACCCTAAACCTTAAACCCTAAAGCCGAAACCGTAAACCCCTAAACCCTAACGCCTCAGCCCCTAAACTCCTAAACCTACTTCTGACATGAAATTATGCACTTGAAGGCTTTCCTGCAACCAGGAAAAGCGGACCCCGCCCCTAGACTTGATTTCAGAAACCCTGAACACTGAACACCCAGCCCTATAGTCCCCTTTCAGTAGATAGAATATGGTTTTGGGTATATTATAAGAAGATCCCCATATGCCCCATACTCTACTTAATTAAGGGGGACTATAGACTACAAACCATCCACCCTCGAACCAGAGACCCTCCCCTGTGCCCTAAGCCTAGATCTTAGACTCCCAAACCCTACGCCCTTTGACCCCAAACCCTAACTCCCAAACCCTGCACTCTAAAAGCTTCCACCCTAAGTCCCACACCACACACGCACTACTTAAAAAGAACCCTAAGCGCTGCGTAACGGGAGGAGGTGGGGACATTCATTTAGCCTGTCACAGGCAAAGTTCAAAACAATGGCATGCCTCAGTGCTGGTTTAGGGTTTAGGGCCTATAGGTTCAGAATTTAGAGCTTTGAATGTAGGACTAGGGCTTAATTAGCTGTAGGGTGCCAACGGTCCGGGTTCAATGAAATCTCAAATGCCCAAATACTATGAAATTCCCAACATATAAACCCCTAAGCCCTAAACCCTAAACCTTAAAGCCCTGGCGCCCTAAACCCTGGAGCTTTGAGCAGGAAAGGGCAGATGTCAAACACATCGTGCTCCTTCCTAACTACCTGGAGAACGAGAAGATGCTGAAGGAGCCGGTTTCCGCAGCGTTTCTGGGTCTAAGTTGACAAATTTACGGTTTGAGGGTTTTAAGTTTTAGGGTTTAGTTTTAGGGCTCAGGGTTTAGGGTTAAAGCCTCAGTAAAGGATACCTACGCATGTAGGGAGTTTCCCAAATTTCGGGATACCTTGTTTTGGGGGGTCCCCTTGAAAAGGACGATCGTTTGAGGTCTATGTTGGGGTCCCCCAAAGTTGGAGAAAGAGATATGTATATACATATATATGTACATGTATATATATATATATATAATATGCGAAGATATTGTAACCTCCCCGCAGAACCTAAATTTTATGATTGTTTCATATATAGTAAGTACGGAATATCAAGCAATCATAGAATAGAGGGCTCTGATTGAGGGCTCACATCAACCCAATAAAGAAAGGCTTCGTATTGGGTTGATGTTTTTTCGTTCGGGCTTGGGCCTTTCTGAATGGAAGTCTTTGGAGCTCGCTCTTCAGGTTCTGTGGCCAGTGGAGTCCTGGCGAGGATAAGGGAGCAGTGGGAGTTGCACCACCTTGAGCTACCCTTGTTTACGGCCCTGCATCTGTAAGCTCCCTCAACCCTGAACTCCCCAAACGCTAAACTCCCTATACTCTAAACTCCCTCAACCCCTAACTCTCCAAACCCCAAACCCTAAACCCTATCAGCCCCAAATGCGTCGAGGAGACCTTGGACAACTTGGCTCGCTCGCACTTGGCGCGCAGCTGCGTCTACGTGGTGTTGGCCATGGAGGCACGGGGCTTTGGTTGAGGAATTAGGGTTTAAGGTCTAGGATTTAGGGTTTAGGAATTAGGGTTTAGGTTTAGCAATTAGTGTTTTGGGGTGTAGGGTTTAGGCTTTAGGGTTGAGGGTTAAGGATGTGCCAAGCGAAAGCGAGCTTTGTGAGCTACGGACGTGCCAGGCGAAAGCGCGCTTTGTGAACGCGCGCTAGTCTCCAGACTAACCCAGCCCAAGGCCACCCAATGACTACTCTCAGGGCTCTGAGGGTTTTCAACTATTTTCCAAACATGGCCTTGCGGCATCAATGCGCGGCAAGAAAAGGAGCTGGGCTCGCTGGTGCCAAGTGCTCCAGCTAGAATATGTCGCTGAATGCGTCCAAGCAAAATTTAGGGTTGATGTGGGGGGACGTTCTGGCTCACGCAGTAAGAGCGCACTGACTACGCACATCTGGTTGAACGCATATCCATAAGACTTTTGGGTTTGCGCTCGGGGACGATCTGCGCCGAAGGGCCCCTCCATAGATTCATCTCGCTCCGGGTCATTTGAGCTGCCACCAGATCTGGCTGGGTATTTCTCGCTACAACGCAGCAAAATACTTTCGAGTTTGCGCTCAGAACTCCTGGATTTATCTCCCTCCGGGTCCGCCAGATCTGGGTCAAAGAGCCTGGGCGGGTGGGAGGAGCCGCTGTCCTAAGATCTGGGAATCGAGGCCCGGAAGTTTCGAAGGGCGTTGGCCACTAGCGCCACAGCAGCTTTGCCAGACCTCCGCTCCAGGAATCCCGCCATGGAGGGGGGAGCCAGCCTGGAGGCCCGCTCAGTCGCCATCCTGGGGCTCCTTTGTTGGGTCTCGCTGAGCGCTCGACCAGCACCCGCCTACCCCAAAAGACGAGTGAGAGGGGTGGGGCAGGTTTAGGGTTTAGGAATTAAGGTTACGGACGAGGATTTAGGGTTTAGGAATTAATGTTTTGGGGTGTAGGCTTGAGGATAATATGCAGGGATACTACCGTGAGTAATGGAGAACATAATGGAAAATGGACATTGAAATGGGAACTAGATTTTTCTTTAGGAATCGTGGTTTCTTCCCAAAAAAGTGGTACAGTAGGCCTTGCGGAGTTTAGGGTTTAGAGTTGCGGGCGTTTGGGGTTATGGAAGTTAAAGATAGAGGCTGCAGGGTTGTTTTTTCGGCTTTAGGGTTTGGGGTTTGCCGAGAATAAGGTTTAAAGAGTTTGGAGCTTTTGCAGTTTAGGGTTAACGCTCAGGGAGATTGGGGTTTCGGATCTGGCTTGCTTAAGCTTAGGCTGCAGGGAGCGTAGGGTATAGAGTGGAGGGTATAAGGAGCGTATAGGGGTTAGGTATCAAGCTTAACGGAATTCAGGGTTTTAGGAGTTCCCTGTTTATGGGGGCTTAGCATCAACGGAGGTTGGGTTGGCTTCGGAGAGTTATAGGTTTGGGCTCTACGGAGTTTGGGGAAGAGATGGCATAGGGCTAGATAAGTTTTAGGGTTACGGGATTTTCGGGTTCCAAGTTCAGGCTTTTGCTGGCAAGTGCAGGGGCTTTAGATTTTAGATTTCAAGATAGACATTGTACATTGCTCCAAGCCGCATCAACAGGAGAAGAAGTCACTTGTGATCATAACTGGTTGGAACTTCGGATATTACCTTCCCCCATGCAGGCACCCCTTTCAAAAAGTCAGAAGTCTACAGGGATTCCATGTTCGTTTGAGGGATAGCAATGGTCATGATGAAGGCAAGAAGAGCAATTGTTCTTCACATCAGCGGGGCCCAAGAATATTGAAAAACCTACCTGGCTCCAAGGTAGGTAAAATAACAGCCGAAAAAGGCCGCTATTCTTCATACCTTTGGGTTTCAGGCACGCCTTACATAGGTTGATGGTATCTGTAAATGGGGTAATAGGAAAAGGTCAGGGAAGGGAGAAAAGGACCACCAGCATGTTTGACCTTAACCCTATATCCTAAATCCTAAGCCCCGAAGCATTAAACCCTACCTGGTCATCCTAAGCCCAAATCCCGAACCCTAAACCCAAAAACTGCAAACCCCCAGTCCAAACCCGTAACACCATGAACCCTGAACTCTACGCCCTCAATGCGTGGCCTGGGCCCTCTGGTTTAGGATTTAGGGTTTGGGGTAAACGGTATAGGGTTTAAGATTTAGGGTTCAGGATTGAGGGTTTCAGGTTGATTTATGGTTCAGGGTTTAGGGTTTAACATTTAGGGAGCTGTAAGCCGTAACTTGTGACCAGGCGCGGGAGGGCCAAGACGGCCAAGAAAAAGCCGCACGCATCGTCGAGGAGAAGGTTAGCTCACTGAAGTAAGGTGTAACTACGGGCTTTGGTGACTGTACATTGGGTTCCTTGAAAGCCTCGGGGACATTTGTTCGTGTACATATCTGGTGTCCAAGTCAGGGGACCATCAATGCACATCCTGGCTCATGCCACACTGCAAGTTATATGGTTGAAGGCTTGAGGTTGAGTTTCTAGATTGGAGGATTTCAGGTAAAGAATAAGGTTCATAAGGTTGAGGGTTTCAGGTTCAGGAAACATCGCGGTGAACAGGATCTGAGCCCCAACCGTCAGACGAGGAGCCTTTGGCCACACGATACAAAAGGATTGGTCTAGAATCAATAGAATATGGTCCCTTTATGCATTTCTTTTTCTGAGAACAATAATGAACCTCTCCATAATTCCCAAGTGCAGTTAAAACAAAACTGACAGGCAAAGCAGTCAGCGTTGATCATAGGAGATTGATGAAAAAAGCCTTGGCATTTTTACGAGCCAGGAGTAGAAGCGAGGGCTCTGAAAGTCACAGTTTTGGGGAAGTATAGAGTCATATCATTTGGTTTTTGGTTTCAAATATCCATCGTGGGTATAAGCGGGTTTCCAAAATTGAGTTTTGGGGTCCCAATTTGGGGTCCCAATTTGGGGTCTATGTTGGGGTCCCCCTATTTTTGGAAACTACCATGTCACGGTGCCCAGTGACACGTGGCATCGTGTTTCGCCAGCATGAATTCCTTCGTGAGCAGGGGGTTTTCTTAGTGATCAGGCTTACTCACTGGTGGTTAGTAGGCGATGAGTATGTTCCCTAAATAATCCCTACATAACGTCTTCCCTTATTCCCTACTACCAAGAGTGCCTGGCTTCCCCAGGTTCAGAGTTTTTTGGTTTTCCTTTGGGCTAGAACATGGGACTGTTCTGCTAGTATAACAAACCAGTCATCAGGCGCCACCCTGCAAAATCTTCAGATACACCGACAAACCTTTAGAACCTTGCTGGTTCTTGGTAGAGAACATTATATAGGGATCATATCGGGATTATATTCCCTTATTCCCTATTGAGAATCAATAAGTTTTTAACATGTGCGCTCCGCGTGAGTTCCTAGAAGTTTGGCGGATGTTCTTTTTTTGCTCCGGGACGTACGTTGGATGGCTGTCAAAATTGCAACCGCTGGGTACTAGCAATTTGACAGCACCAATTGCCATGCTTCTGCATGACACACGTTGGCAACGCCTGTTTCTTTCTGAAAGCAACTCGCTGCAGAAACATCTCTTTGCGGACATCTTTGCGACCTTCCATCCGAAGGCAGGCATGTGCAGTTCTTGCGTCATTGAATTGGCCTCCACTTCCAAAACTTTTCACAAACAATTCCTTAGATACATCTTTACTTCTTCCTAAGTCTTGGTGTCAAAGCATGACTATCTTGGTCCGACCCCCAAATTAGTGAGGCCTTAACCAGCCAGCAAGCAAAACGTGCTATTCTGTAGTCCCTTCTACGTGCTAGTACACGTAAAGCTAGTGTCTCGTAATATCTAGCGCGAAGCACAAAAGCGACTTGCAGAAGCCTGCGCCCTAGATTCCAGGTTTAGGGTTTGGGGTTGAGCGGCCTCTTTTCTATTCCTTGATTATCGATATAGAAGCTGGGAAAGTCACGACGACCGCGCACGACCTTGCGTCAAATGGTGGCGTGTATAGAAAGTGGACCCAGGATGGCAGCAAGCAGGGGTGTTTGAATTTGGCTTCCTGGAACACTGACGCAGGCCGAAGACGATCCGCACAGCCGCACCATATGAGTTGAAGTGTTTAGGAAGCCCTATAGACCCTAAACCCCATTCAGGGTACCTTTTGTGGGTGGCCTTTTGTGGGTGCTGGGGGGCCTGGGAAGAGCAGAACTGTCGAGGTAGCTTTAAGGACTCTCTCAAAGATAACGTTCATCACCTTATGGCCGGGTTCAGCGCAAAGGTCTACGTAGGTGTTGTGTTACGTGACAGTGCAGTAGTTCTTGGGTTCTCAAGGTTTCCGATATTTGTTGCGTGTTTGCCAAGTATCCTGTTCCTGGAGTCGCAGATGCCATCGGCCTAGCGGTGAAGACATGACATGACAACACAGGAATGCTTCAGCAACGCAGTTTCACGGGTCCTGGCATGCGGCCAAATGGTCTTCTGTGGATAGCGCATGTCTTCAGTTTAGTTTGAAGTCCATAAGCCTTAAGCCCTAAACTCTGCAACTCAAAACGATGTGAGGACAATTAGTACAGGGCCGCGCTTCCTTTCAGTACTTCAGGGCTTCCTGGAACACGAGGTTGAACATGGTTTTAGGGTTTCGTGCTTAGGATTGAACATTTCGCTCTGGTCTACTTCGCGGATATCTACGCAGGCGTCCTATCCTCCAAGCCTTCAAGAATGTGCGCGGCAAATGATTCCTAAAAGAGTCGTTTCTGCTTTCTCTTCAATTCCCATACATTCCTATTCATCCCCGATACAACCCTTCAAGATTCCTGTAAAAACCTTTGTGCTCTCAATCTTCTTTTGCATTCCTTTATGTATATGGAACCCTACAAGCCCTGTATTAGGTCCCCCCAGCTTGCTTTGTGAGGGCACAACCTAAACCTTAGACCCAAAACTCTAGACTCCAGAACCTAAACCCTAAACCCTATATCCTAAATCATAAACCCTAAACCCTAAATCCTAAATCATAAACCCTAAGCCCTAAATCCTGAACCCCAAACCCTTGAAAACTAGCTTATGCTTCAAAAGAGTAGTATTTTCCTTGGGGATACTATGGTACCCCAATATAGAGTAAGATTCTATCCTCCTTTTGGGGTATAGTATTTTATATAAGGAATATTATTTTACCAGGTTCAACCACCAAGAAAACACTACTCAAAGGAGCCCTTTTCATCCGAGCTTCTTGGGGCCTCCGGAGTCAGGGTTTAAGGTTTATAGGGTTCAGGGCTGAAGGCTTAGGGTTTAGAGTTTAAGGGTTTAGGGTTTGGAGTTTAAGGGTTTAGGGTTTAGGGTTTAGAGTTTAAGAGTTTCGGGTTTAGGGTTTAGTGCAAACCCCGGGAAATTGCCACGGATAGGTCTCGGGAGCATTGGTATCACACTGGTATTGGGGATAGGGATAAGTACCTCTTCAGAAGGATCTCAGGGACATGGGCGGAACAGATGATGGTTAGGCTTCAAGTTTTTCCGTTCGAATCATATACGCGAAGGCTATTTTGAGTCTTGATGCATGAGTTTCTCCGAACAACTCTAAGCCCTAAACGCTAAGCCCTGAACCCTAAACCCTCAACTGGACAAACTATGTACCTTAAACTCCAAGAGGATCCCCAAGATGGACTCTCATAAGACTCAAACTTCCTACATACCCTTAGGGCCCCTACTCGCTCCCAATGTAGTATAATGATTGGATGTACTCGCTTTCGGGGTGCCGGAGCAGGCGTAGTCCCAACGACCAAGGCCTTGAAACCTGGATTGAAATTTGTTACGCCTCGTAAGGGTTTAGGGTTTAGGGTTTAGGGTTTAGGGTTTACGGCAACCCTTTCCAGGCCATTCTAAGTTCGAGAAATCCTAAACCCTAAGCCCTAAACCTAGAAACATAAGCCACAAGCCCTAAGATGTTAAGACCACACATTTGATTCAGGGACTGCCGGGCGAAACCGCTGGCAAGTCCTCGAACACTCAGTTTGCCTTCCGGCAGGCCTCCAAGCAACCGCGTTTAGGGCTTAGGGTTTAGGATTTAGGGGTGCCCAGGACGTCAGGGATTTGGGTTTAGGAGGACCCACAGTTTAGGGATGAGGGTCTAGGGATGGGGCCTTAGATGCTAATAGGAGTTCAGGGGCTGGCTGTTTGGGTGTTTAGGGTGTGGGCTTTAGGGTGTCGGGTGTTGGGTTTAGAGCCCATGGGTTGGAATGATAGGCATGTTGGAAGTGTGGTTTGTTGCAATTATGCAGGCAGAATCCCAGAATCATCAATGTCTGACGCCTCCAGAACACAGGGTTTCTCTACATAAAGAGAGCTTTTAAGATAAGTTCAATCACATCATTTGAGGGTGCAATTAAGGATATTTTTCATTTTTAAGGAATTCGCGTACTGAGACTGGAGGTATGGATTCCTGGTTTAGGGTTTAGGTTTTAGGGTATAGAGGGTATAGGGTACACATACACCGGTCCCCTCACTGCACCGAGGACACCCTGAATACGGTTTGGGGTATGGTTAGCTTCACAACGGAGTTCCGTAAGCTACTAGGTGGCATAGAACCCATGGATACCCAAAAGGTGAACTCAAGTTTGAGAAGGAAGGCATGCGATGCATTGGTGGTCTCAAATCAGCCCGGGGGTTCGGGGTTCAGGCTTTAAAGCCCTGAGCCCTAAACCCGTTATAAAACCCTAAACCCTTTATATTCCCTAATACCCTGTATAAACCCAAAACTCAAAACCCTTTGCAAACCTTAAACTCTACTCTAGGACTCAGGGTTTCGGTTGAAGATCCGGGGTCAGAGCTTTGGGTTTGGAATTTGGGGGGTTAAAAAGGCTTGCGCCTGGCAGGCAATTGATAATGGGTTCGGGTTAGGGTTTGCGGTTTCGGGTTTGGGTTGTAATGGTTTTGATTGCGGCGATCCCCCCAATGGGCACCACAAAGGAGTATTGTAGGTATAGTAAGGCCCTATAAGCTCCATACTTAGGGGCTGTTACTGTAGGAGGCATTGTAAACCCTAAGCCCCGAGGTTTTCAGTTTTGAAGACAGTAGGTGCGACGCGCAGCTGGGATTTTTCTCGCTTGACCCGAAGCCTGAGAACAGACATAACTTACATGCGGTTAAGGTTTAGGGTTTAGGTTTTACAGTTTAGGGGGGTATCTCGCAGAGTATTATGGGGATACTAGGAGTTTAGACTGTAGTTCATATAGGTGCTCTTTTCATGATGTTTTTACATGGGCTTTTCTGCGACCATTGCCTCCAACACTTTCTCTACACAGTTGTCAGTTTAAATAGCACACTTGTCTAATCTCAATCTAAAAAGCAAAAACGTCCCACATTGTAAGTCCTCAGCTCCAAATCCTCCATCCGAATCGCGAAAGCAGGCGCTTCGGAAATACGGAGCTCTCCTGTCCCGAAGCGATCTGCGCTGCCCTTAGCTATCCTGTTGATGAGGCAATTGGGGGTGTCTCGCCTGCTCTACGGCGAACGGGACCTATTGCCGGGAAGAAATATATGGAAGGCTCTTTTGGGGTATCACGTTTTGTCTCTGGTTGAAGCATGTAAACCTGTACAAGCCTGTACGGACGAGCTGCTGTTCTCTGGGGCAGTGGCATCACCCACATGCTGTCAATCCAGCACAGTAACCTGGGAGATGCATTTAAGGCTTTCCGTACGGTCTTTAAGTTATCAGCTTAGCAATTGTGTTGGGGGTCCGTCATCGAGCCTGCACATTGCAAGCTCTTCCACAACCTGTACACTATATTCAGATACATGAATACATACATACATACATACATACATGCATACATACATTCATACATACACATGCATGCATGCATGCATACATAAGTACATACACACACACCCCTACCTTCCTGCCTGCATGCACACACCCCTACCTACGTACTTTCCTACGCACATAGGTGCATACATGCGTGCATTCATAACTGCGAACAGCATACATGCGCGCAGCATACACGCATGCTTGCTTGCATGCTGGCTTGCTTCCTTGCTTATGTGCTTACTTGATTGCCTGCTTACTTGCTTACTTGCTTACTTTACTTTACTTTACTCTACTCTACTCTACTCTACCTACTTACTTACTTACTTACTTACTTATAGTCTTAGTTATTTGCTTGCTGATGTGCTTACTCACTTGCTTACTCGCTTGCTTACTTACTTTGCTTGCTTTTTTGCTTGCTTGCCCACCTACTTGCTTACTCGCTTACTCAATTACTTGCTTGCTGGTTGCTTACCTGCTTACTTGCTTACTTGCTTAATTGCTTCCTTCCTTCCTTCCTTTCTTCCTTCCTTTCTTCCTTCCTTCCTTCCTTCCTTCCTCACTCGCTTACTCACTCACTTGTTACATACTGGCCAACCAATGCGCATAGTTACCCGCTCTGACCCGTTTCATACGCTCTGACAGCTGTAGTGTACCACGCGGTTCCTGAGCATCGGTGATGTCAGGGCTTAGCGTGTAGGGTGTTGAGGGTTTGGGGATAGTCGGATTTTGTGCCTGAATCCTGAACCTTGAACCGCGCGCAAGTAGATCTCGATTAAGAAGCCAAACTCGCCGAAGGGCCATGGCTGGACTCGGTATTCCAAACCCTAAACCCTAAACCTCATGTCCGAGTACTAGGATGTACTAGGATGCGTCGTAGACGTAGAGGAACCTCTTGCGGGAATTCACCATTCTGAGACACCCTCAACTCCTACGCACTAAACCCTAAACACTAAATATCAGTTTCCATGTGCTTTTCCATTATCCCTATATAACCCTCATATTACCCTATATTAACCCTATACAACCTATATTATCCAAAAAATACTGAACCGTAAGTTTCCAGCCCTCAACCTTAGACTACACCTGAAAACTTAGATTTCAATCCAAGGTCCAAAGTCTTCCTGACGGTGGCCGATGCGGACACCCTGCCAGAGTCTGATCCATTCTGCACCCAGGGTTTTGGGGTTTAAGGGTTCAGGATTTTAGTGTTCAGTACGGTTCAGGATTTAGGGTTCTAGGGCTCTAGAGTTTAAGACTTTATGGTTTAGGGTCTAGGCAGTTATTGAAACCCAGGCTTTAATCAAGCATAATCGAGGTCCTCGTACCCTTCCAGCTTTAGAGGAGATAGCTCGGGAGTTTGTGGCAAACTCAGGGCCCTAATCCATAGTCCTGCAGCCTACCCCTGGACCTTGTAGCTTCTCCCGTTATTCCTTTGGTTGGCAGCCCGGGGAAGCGTCCAAGCCCAACATGCTCCAATCACACAGCATATGAGGATGTGGGCGTCTGGCCGACTCAGAATACAGATGGCGGACTCAATCCTGCTGGCTGTGAAACAATATTAGAGCTCTAAACCCTAAGCCTAAACCCATAGGGTAACGCCTGGTTTTCCGGTGTGTCCTGAAACCAGGCTCACCCTAAATCGCTTTCTTCTTCTGCTGCCCATGCTAGGGTTTCAGTTTTAGGGTTTAGACAGAGCCGCCCAACGCGGCTAGGAGGAATCCTGAACCCTAGGTTTAGGGTTTAGAGTTTAGGGTTTATAAACCCCAGACCTCGGTAAACATGCAAGCTGTGGAAGCTCTGCTGATGAAGACCATGGTCTGAGACACGTTTGCGGGTCGCTACTTGAAGGTTCATGGGTAGAAGTGGTTTAGGTACATTGCGCCAAATGCATAGGTCTCACAACCGGACCTGAGGCCCCAGTTCTAAGTGAGATTGTGACTTTATTAGGGAGAGAGGGTTTATTAGTAAAAAAGGTCTACATTACTCAACCCTAAACCCCACACCCCTAAACCCTAAACCCCCTAATCCCTGTCAAGAAGAGGCGGTTTATTAATTATTAATAAGGGATCTACATTACTCAACCCTAAACCCTAAACCCCTAAGCTCCTAAATCCCCTAATCCCTATGAAGGAGAGGGGGTTTATTCATGAAACCCTCAACCCTAAACCCTAAATAGTAGTTCCCATGTTCTTTTTCCATTATCGCAATGTAACGCCAATACCCTAAACTCCTAAACCCTAAACCCCTAAACCTTATTCAGCCCTAAACCCTAGACCCCTAAACCCCTGAACCTTATAAAGCCCTAAGCCCCAGCCCCTAAAACCCATTATGTAATTCCCAGAGAGGTGACTCCCTTACACGAGCTCAAGGGATTTCATCCTCAAGGGCGAGGGAACCCACTGAGGTTAAGGTTTTAGGGTTTAGGGTTTAGGGTTTAGGGTTTGGGGTTTAGAGTTTAGGGTTTAGGGTTTAGGGTTTAGAGTTTCGGGTTTAAGGTTGAAGGTTTAGGGTGCAAGGTTTAGGATTTAGGGTTTAGGGCTTGTAAATCCCAAAGTCCCAAGCCCAAACTCATTTACCTTACATTCCTGTATCTTTACATCTGTTCATAGACCATCCTTGACAGGGGCTCCTAAACCCTAAACCTTAAATCCTAAACCCTAAACCTTAAACCCTAAACCCTGAACCCTAAACCCTAAACCCTAAACCCAAAACCCTGAACCCTAAACACCAAACACTAAACCCTGGACCCTAA
>CAJNIZ010044320.1:16509-26523 GCA_905231905.1 Symbiodinium pilosum
TGCGAATCGAATGCAATGAGAACACCAACGTTATTATGGTTGAGGCATGGATGCTCTAGTCACCGTATGCTCTTGGAACAAGGGGAGTATTATAGTCTGGGCATGGATGCTCTGTGAATCGAATGCAATTAGAACGCGGACGTTATTATGCTTTGGGCATCCTTCAACCCGCAGAAACATTGAAAATCTGTGCGGTCATTAATGACGACTGTAGCCTAAACCCTTAAGCTTACGATTTAGGTTTAGGGGCCATGGGCCAACTTGTTGGTCTCCTTGCGGCTGGGTGATGATGGGATCCTTGCTCAGGACTTCCCAACAAAACAATTCCCGAACAAGGATTGTGTTTCTCACCCACTCACAATGTTGTGGAGACATCTAAAACCTTGAACCCAATCCCCGAAGCCGAATTCCTAATCCCTACAGCCTATGTGCTCCTGCCGAGACTGAAATCCTCATTTCCCAGCCCTAAACCCTAGGCCTGAAGGCCTAAACTCCGAAGCACCATAGGAAGAGCATTTGCAGGCAAGAAGCGCTGGTACTTCGCAGTTGATGTCAACCAAAACTCCTCGGCCTGTATGCTTTACAGGGTTCTTAAGGAGTATTCCCCGAATACTGGAGAAGCAAAGGGGCAATGAAAAGGAAACTGGAGGCTCACAGGCGCGTGTTATCAAAAACATTTTCCCGTTCTAAGACCCAGTCTCATACGGACCCTACACTCTAAATTTGACAGCCCCCCATGCATCCTTCTGAAACCTACCGTCAACACTATGGTCTCGAGCACAAGTTCTACAACTCAGCGCGCATACTTAGGACCCAAATAGAGCCCATTTTCTTTTCCATTATCCCCATATAAACCCCATGTCAGGGACCCATGGTTAGGACCTTAGATCAAAATCGTACTGGCAAGCTTTGGTCTGGGCTACAGAAACATGTGGGTTTAGGGTTTGGGGTTGGGGTTTCTAGCTTGGGGCTTCACAAGACGCTTTAAGCAGTTTAGGCTTCAGGGTTTGTGGGGGGGGGTGCCAAGGCTTGGATGGCGTCGCCTGCGTCTTCGCAGACACATGTCGCGGCGGCCCGGTCACACTGCGCCACCGCCAAAGACGCTGCCTCTTCTGTGACCCCGCTGCGCTGACTGCAGCCTGTGACACGGCCGACGGCCGCAAGGATATCCTGCAGCGCTTGCGCAGGATGGCTGGCAGCTCCAAGGACAAGGTCTATGCCGAGCGTGTGCCTGAAGAGCACCGGCAATTCTTCCGAAATGGGCCCTGATACACACCGGGAAACTGCTATATACTGACACCAAGCTGTGAACACTCCCAGAACCCTTTCTGTCAGCGAACCCAAAATCCCACACCTAGAGCCTCGAAGCCGGCATCCTCAAACCTGAACCCTGAATCCTGACGCCTACACCTCAACCCTGAGCTTTAACTTAACCCTGAACCCCAAACTCTGAACCTTGACCCTAAACCATAAGACTGAACTCTACCATACTCTACCTAAACCCTGAGTCTGTCTGAACTTTAAATTCTGACCGACCAGCACTGAGGCCACAACGATCGGGAAGTATGGCACAGACTCGCCCCGTGTAGGCCGTCCCTGATCTACAAAGATATCTGGCATTTTGCAAGGTGAGGCCTCATATTAGGGTTTGGGGTCATGTGAGCTGTAGTGATAACTCCTTAAAGGCGGGTTACAGAGGGATTGTATAGGGGACTACGTTTGGGGTTATTCATGGGGATACTTGTTGTTTAGACTATAGCTCATATGACCAACGATACTACAATGACTGCATACTAAAACTACTGTCCTTAAGCTAAGGACTCCGACGCAGGAGCTCAAAGTTTGGGGTAGCCCTGGCAAAAGTCCTCATCCTTCTCAAATCAATTGGCATCAGAAGAGGAAGTGAGGGGAGGGCAATTAGGATTTAGGGTTTAAGCTTTAGGGTGCAACTTTGACGCCATTTGAGCTGTAGTCTAAACTCCTAATATCCCCGTGAATAACCCCCATAATAGTCCCCTGTACAATCTCTAAATGACCCTTTTTAAGGGTTTAAACTGTAGCTCATTTGGTCAATTTATTGTCGAGACCTAAATGATTCTCAGTTTCATGTTCAGGTGAGTAGCGTTTTTTTGGTGGTTAAACCTAGCAAGATTATAGTCCTTAGATAAGATACTATACCCCAAAAGGAGGATATAATCTTACGCTATGATGGGTACCATAATGTCCCCAAATAAAACACTACTCAGGTCGGTTTGAAGTACCCTATACCTTTGGCGGACCCCTCACCCAGTAATAGTGACTATAAGTGATAACGGTAATCATATCAAGGTCTAGATTCCTATTATACCACGATTACAGGGTGGGGGTCCACCTAACCTATACCATAACAACACCTGGAATCTGAAACTTTGGTATTGGTAGTTCTTGAGGCCCACTATAGTGGTAGTTGATCGAAATTCTTTTCATAGGAAAATTTCCCCTACTTTTTCCCTTTGAGGCCTACAGGAACCCTGAATACTTTTTTTCGAGGGACCTTTATTCCAACGACAATAATTCCGATAGCGCCTGAACTCAAACCAGCGAGCACAAGCAGGTTTAATCAGATGTGGGCATAAAACAAGTGCCAAGGCAGCATGTACACTGTCTCCTTAAGAGAAAAACATGCATGGACATGTGTCTGCGTTTGGCTGCAGCGGCACTCGAGCATCTGGGACTTACTTTTTGGCATCGCCAGAAACCATTCCGGCCCCTTCAATATTCATCTCAACCAGCCAGATACAGCTGGTGGCTGTCAGAAGCAGTGCCTTGCCGTCCTTGCCACCAAAACTCATATTTGCTGTAGTCTCAGGTGTTCGAATCTTAGCAAGGAGGCCACCAGCAGAAGTGTAGATGTGAACACCCTCCAGTGTGGCTACATAGATGTTGCCGAGGGAGTCACATCGAAGCCCATCTGGAATGCCGCCAGCTTCTTTCTCCAAGTGAACGATCACTTGACGATTGGACAGTAATCCATCTGCTTCTACGTTATACCGGACAACATGGTGTGGCTCACTATCCTGCCAAACTCGTTGAAACCATGCGCCGGAGTCTGCAACGTACAAATATTTTTCAAGCGGATCAAAGCAGAGACCATTTGGGCGCCTTTCAGCATGGGACACACTAGTTAAGTCCCCTGTAGCGGGATTGAAGCAAAACACGTGGTTGTGAGCTTGTTCGATGGGATTCCCGTGGCCCATCTTTGCCACTACACCATAATCTGGATCTGTGAACCAGATCGTTCCATTGCTGTGTATGATGACATCATTGGGAGAGTTGAGCACTTTACCCTCGAACTGGGATGCGATCACCGAGTATCCAGGGGCATCATCTGTCTGATCCTTCCCGGATGGACAAGGATGTTTTCCCTCCTCCTGAAGATTGGTCGAACTCACCCTCCTCATCTTGTGCTCACAAGTCAGGAGGTGACCATCCCTAATACAGTTTCCGTTGGCATGGTGGGATGGTGACCTGAAGAGCTGCAGGCCGTAGTCCTCATGCCAGCGCCACATGCGATCTGCCGGAATATCCGAGAAGTACCACCAACCCGAATGGCCATCATAGGCGGGGCCCTCAGTGAAGCTAAAGCCATCTGCAGCCAATCGGATGGCGGTGTCCGGGCGGAGAATGCGGGATGCCGCATCATCGAAGATTTCCACATGTGGCAGTGCCATGCGAGAAGGTTCAATGCAACTGAAAACTGTGCAACCTAAAAAGCTGGTGCCGTGCTATCAATATGCCCAGAGGACCCGCATTAGTTGAATACCACTGATGCTTTTTTGAAGAAGTACACAGAAGCGTTTAGAAGGCAACTATGACTCTCACAATGTCTTCTGTGAAAGAGTGGCATCCTTGCACCACACTGATTGCGCGCGACCACTAAATTTGTCCCAAAAAACAGCCGAGCAAGCCGGAATGAACAATCACGACGACAAAATATGCTGGCAACAGGATCGTGAGAGCAATCGTGTTCTAACCGCGGTGGTGCGAATCATCAAACTCGAAAGAAGAATTTCTGGTAGTCACAGGAGACGAGGAGGAAGCCAAAATTTGACAGGTATAAGTCGGCCCTTCTAGACACACGCAGAAAAAATTATTAATCCCTTTTCAGCATAGCAGGAAAACTCTGTCCAAGGTGGACTGTGAAAAAAGGAAAGGTCCTGGCCTCCAGTGAGGTCGAACTCGCTCGCGGGAAGCCTCTCTTGCGCATCACGCCCTGGCAATGCCTGACAGTCATTCTAGTTTGCTTACTGGTTCTTAATATGGAATAAGGAAATGTATTACATGGGGAAGATATAGGGATTTTGTTCCCCTATCCCCTACTGAGAACCAGCAAGTTGCGGGGTCGGGAGGACTTAGTAAGTATACTTGGAACTCCCATGAACTACATGATAACCCAAGGTATCCCTTTTGTGAGCCTGCTTACTTCTTGCAACTGATCCTCCAAGAAGTTCCCTGGTGCTGCACACTGAACACCCGCCTACCACCTGTGTTTTAAACGTGTCCCACTATAAACATGTATATGTACGTATATATATATATATCTCTATATATATATACACGTGTACACTCTCATAAGGAATATTGAATATCAAGGTGGTGGTTTGGCCAATGTTCGGGGACGGAATTCATACTTGCAGCACTTCAACAGTCTAACTACTGGTCTTGGTACGCTTCCAAAAAAGTACTGCAAGTGTTGTTGTTCTTGGTAAGTAGCTCGAAGTTCTTATCGTTGGTGGCATCGGATCAGAAGCAAGTAATTACAACCTCCTAATCAGCCGGCCGAAGGAAATCGATAACCCTTGTTTTCAGACCGGTGGCGCGGGCTGAAGAAATACGAAAGGACAGGGACTAACGGCAATCCAAAAACAAGCCGAAGCTGGTACGAATTGCGCGGCAAGCTACATTCCCTATGTGCCCATACAAAGCCGTCAAGCTACCCAGCCTTCGAGACCCTAAGTGGAGGCTACTGTAAGCCTTGGGTCATGCCCCCACCCTGAAACAGTCTATATGACAGTTCATATTAAGGCCTATATATAACTATATTGTTCAGATTATCCAACTATGAAACAAGGGGGGGCATTACCCAAAGCAAACCACTCAAACAACCTCCAAGCTGAAACTGGCCCGACCTCTTCGGAGGCATCTGGGCCCTGTGCATCAGCATCCTGCCAATGGAGGGACGACTCAGGAGTTTTGCCGGATAAGCTCCCAAAATTAATCTTCAATGGAAACCTCTGTGATTCCTATACAAATCCCTACGTACCCACAACAAGTTCTCCAAAGGCACCCCACCACTTCGAGAAAATCCCAACTTCAGTTTATAGACCCATCCAGTACCAGTCCGTGCTAAACCTTATGCTAAGCCTCCTTATACCCGCAGATACACCCGTAGAGGACTGTTTTAGTTGGGCCCAACCTACGGAATGACAGCAACAGAACCTCCGCACCTCCAAATCCTCGTCTTCTTCTTCTTCCTGGACGATCCGGGCTCTGATTGGAGCGCCTGCCGGCCTCTCCTTGGTGCAAGACTCCAGCGGATCTTATGGTAGGTTGTGAAAACTGTTGCCCATTTTGGATTCCGAATACTTGGCCGTCTTATATTTCGTACCCCGAAGGAGACCATGTTTTTGAGAACCTACCATATCCTGAATTAACCAACAAACTTCCCCAATGACTGCCCTCTCTTGTTCTCTGATACCAAATCGCTGCCTGGGAACCTCCGACAGTGCGGATACAAGATCTGCATCGCCCTGTCTGAGCTCGTCCACGATGCTTCTCACCAAAGCCTCCAGGAGAGATCAACCCGGTGGCGGGTGTCGCACAAATAATTGTATTGCATGGATGCCACTCTAGCTAATAGCAGTATAGGTGCTCACAACAATAACAAAACGTGATGGTAGGATGATACAAATAATACCAACAACAAAATCAAGATCCCAATGCGCTGAAGGTTAAAATACAAAAACCATCCTAGAGATAGTAGTAGCGGTGAGGCTGAGCAGTACAAGCCTCATCAAAAAGAGCAACACGAAAGACGACTGCAACGCAAACTCTACACTGCCCTAAACTAACAGTCCAAAAAGGGCAATAAAAGACTAAGGTCGCTAGAAAAAGGAACATATCAGCTTCCATGCTCGGTTCGAGCTCAGTGAGATTTTATCTCAAAAGCGATACTGTCGGGACCAGGGGTCTATGAGAGCTATAGGCAGCATGTAGTGCTTTGAATCGTGAATCAGCTGCAATTGACTTCCCAAATCGAATCTTTTCGTGCCCTCAAGTCGTCAGATTCTGGGGTCCCCACAAGCCCCCACGAGGATCCCTGTGGAGACTAGTCTCTTTGAATGGTTTGGGGACAGGGAATTCCCCCTTAAGCTCACATGGAACCCCAAAAGTGGTCCGATCAAGACAACTATGCGTTGAAAAAGGACTCGCATCAGCTGGGGGGAGGGTCAAGCTCCACCACTTAACCCTGAAGCCTCAGCATCCTCAGCGAGGCCCTCGTTGTGAGCCTTCCGAGTGAGCCCCGACTTGCAGGATTTGGGATAAGGGGATTATAGGCGTAATATAGGGTTTATTTAGGGCTTTATATTGGTTATATAGGGTTTATATAGAGTTAGGGTTTACAGGTGGCTAAGACCGCGAAAACTACAAGTCACATGAAGCACGTCCGCTTGAGAGGAACATGACAATGACACGTGCAGCAGAACGCCAACCATGCAAACAATGCGAAGGTTAAGACGGAGGTGTGCACTCTGACTACAAACATGCATATACTAGGACGCCCTGAATGTTTTGAGTTCAGGTTTTTTTGGCGCCACAATTTTTGTTGGGGAACTCCTACTCACAGCAAGTCCACAAACCCGCTGTATTTCACCACATGGGGCCCTTCGGAGCCCTAGGGACAATATTGAAATACCAAGAAAAGCGCAGTACCTCGGTTATCCGCGGCGAGGGGGAGTCCACACCTCGAACAGCACTGGCACACTCATACTTGAACAATGACCTGTTGATGAATTATAAGAATGAAGAGGGGAGTCTACACGGGCACGCTTGGGAATTGTGCAGAATTCGGGGTAGTCAGAAGCAGAGATTTCAATATCCAAGGATGCATGTCAAAGTACCTGTCCTTCTTATGAACTCACTTCTGCATGGTACTTTCCACCAATAGGGGTCCTAATATCAACCTCGATGTACTATGATACATATGATGCGGACACCAACAAAAGAACATCCACGCCCCATATGTCAGTAACCATGAACTTGCGACTACTTGATGGATTGAGAAAATCATGCATCAAGGGCAAGACCTGGCTTCTTGCGATTTAGGGTTCAGGGTTTAGGGTTTGGAGTGTACGATTTGGGTTTTAGAGTGAAGGGTTTCGGGTTCAAGGTTCAGGGTTTTGGGCTAAGTATCTTGCCATGCTTGCCTGTTTTTCCTTCGGCCTGCCGAGATAGCAAGCGGCCGTCATCAACGCGTTACTTTCCAGGCCCGTTTTCGTGATGTATTTCGGAATGCAGCAACCCTGACCCCCCCCCCGAAACCCTAAATCCTCAACGCAAGTTTGGTTGACCTGAACCCTACACCCGGAATCATGACCTTCCACCCTAAGGGTCATGCAAAGCTTCCTTCGATGTCACACAGTCTAGGGGTCCAATGTCAACCCACCCCCCATTAAAGTCTGGATTGCTCGTAAAACCTTAGTAGTTTTTTGTTACCAAAATAGTTATGGGTATGTAATGTGGCACATAGAAGAGTTGCCTTATTATCTTATTATGGTGAGCTTCAATTCAATAATCCAGTAAATTGGACTTCAAGAACAAACAATTTCGAAGCCCGCATGTGAAAGCCAAGAAGAACTCCCGCTCCTTCCAGCAGGACACCCAAACAAGGATCCATGGTTGTAAGGCGTGTAAGTCAGAAAGGAAGTTGCGTGGACTGCCACGAAACATCCTAAGCAGACCCATCAACCCCACATGCAACCAGAAATCAACTCAAACGAACCCCCAAATTTTGGGAAACCCCAAATCACATGCTATCAGGCCCAGGCATGGAAGTGCGAGCACACACTTCAGGGACAACTGGTTGTCTGGCCTTCATCCCAAGTTCCATGCAAGCCCCCCATGCAGGTACACTTTGAAGGCTGCCAAGAAAGTATGGTCCCTGTCTCGGCCCTCTTCTGAAACAGCCCCTGCTTATAACGATACTCACATTTGGAGAATTATAGTCCCCCTTAAGGGGGAAATGGGGATGTTACTATAATATACCCAGAGCCATATTCTATCTACTTAAGGGGGACTATATTCTCTTGACAACGACACATGTGCAGTACAGGCAGATGAGGGCGTGTGGCGCTGCTAGTCGAAATCTGCAACTGAATCAGCAATAGGGGGGCTGTCCAAACACTACAGCCTTTTCTTTCCGTGTATCCAATATCTTAAGGATCCTATGCCCTATCCTCATCAACACTAACCCCATCAGGATGTCGACAGCCACCCTCAAGGCAGATGTCTTTTACTTCCAAACTCGTCTCGCAGTCCGCGCAGATGTTCTCGCAGTCTGGATACGACGGATATGTCCGGCCTTGTTGGCCAGGGACTCTGAGTCCTTAGCCATTCAATCATGAAACAAGAGGAATGCGGAGTTTTAGGTGGAGTACATGTGAATTTGCAAAAATGGTGCCAGAATCTCATAAGACACCCCTGGGGTGGCTGTTAAGTAGGGTGACAGGGATCATCTGTGCAATCACAGGGAATGTTGCTCATGCACAGAAAATATAATCTTTTTGAAGAACGGCTATATGTTATAAGTACCCCAGGATAGATTCCAAGCCAAAACTGTCTTGCTTCCAGCAAACCTTTTAATTACCCGTGAGCTTCCCAATGCACAGATTTCCCCCGGGAGGCGATGCTTAGTTGTCTTCCAAGGATCAAGAGCGCCAGGAAAACGGTCTGCAAAGCAATGCAAATAAAGCTCTAGCTTGCTCATGGGCGGACGGGGATACTCCAAGCGACGCCAGTTCTGCAAAGTAACGGAACCTGGTTCACAGCGAAACAGCATGAACGTCCTGCTTGATCCAAGCGGACCAGGAGAGTCACCACTGAAGGACTCGCATTGGATTTCGACTGAAGCTGTCTCAACGGCTTCCTCTTGGTCAGGCTCTGAAGCGTCTTTCTGTGGGAGTTGCTGCTTGGCTCGGGTAGTGGCTATCATGTGCGAGATTTTCGCAAACTCCCTGGGCAGAGCCTCTCCTCCTTCAGTTCTCTCAATGGTGTGCGATCGCTTGACAAGCCTTCGCTGGATGCAGGATTCCTCCTAAAGTTGATCTTTCTGCCTCCCGACTATTTTGAATCATAAGAAACGCAATTCCAAGTCCTAACAGCCAGTTGGAGAGTCAAGGAGACTTAGTAATCAAGCAGCTTAATCATATCCATTGGGGGGTAATAATTCTACTTATTAGGTACCCCCGACCCCCCAAGTGGACCATAAACCCAACGCCCCAAACCCTAAACCCTAAACCCTAAACCCCAATCCCTGAACCCTGAACCCTAAACCCTTCAAGTTGCCAAGAGCCAGGCTAAGGCTAAGGCCAAGCCGCATCGGCTTCTTCCTTCGTGGCCGCCGCTGCTTGGGTCCCTGTGTATCTTAGGGTCTTAGGGGGATTAGGAAGCATTTCAACACATGGAAAGGACAGTGGAAACTACAATCTAGTTTCTAGGGTTTAGGGTTCAGATTGTAAAAATACCCAATGCCTGTAGTTAGCTGCTTACCAGGGCTCCTTCCAAAAAAACTGTACCCACCGGGGTTCGAAACCCTGAACCCCAAATCCCCAAACCGGGTTCCTGCGTATCAGCTTTCTTCGGCTGGGCGTTGGCAGGTGGCCGGGGCGACGCACTTTTATCTCCAGGGAAGCAGGGCACGAGCTCCACAAATGAGGAAGCTGACTCAATGACCTGGTTTAGGGTTTAGGGCTTCGG
>CAJNIZ010044320.1:26674-50326 GCA_905231905.1 Symbiodinium pilosum
AATCACCCACCCCACGCCGTCCAGGCGGCAAACCACCCAAACCTATACCTTTTAGGGTTTAGGACCTAAACTCAGTTAGGTCCATCTTGGTCAACAACAACATTTTTTTCATTTGTGTACGCTGAAGGTTCTGAGGATTGAAAGAGGCCTAGCAACCTTCTGGTGCTGATGAGTGAAGTGGCAAGCCCTGAAGGAGTGGAGGCCCCTGCAGAAATTGTGAGGCCACCTGCTGAAGGTTTCTGGAGGCGAAGCGTTTAAAGGTTTTGAAAGCCCTGAACAGGCCTGGAAAAAGGGCCCCTCAAAGGTTTCTGCAGGTGCTGGGAGGCCCTTGCGAGGCCTTTGGGAGGGCCCTGGTAGGGCCCTGGGAAGCGGTCCCGTTTTAGGTGTGGTGAGAAAATTGGAGCCGCTACCCTGCTCTCAGGCCCCCTGGTCCTGAAATTCGCTCGCAGAGGGGGCCCTGGACCCCCCAGACCCCCAGGATCCACCCTGAAAAAAACCAGCCAGCCACCCAGCTTCGACCACCAGCTTCAGTACTGGTCCCGAGGAGAACTCCTCCAGGTACCTGGCCTCTCGTGGGTGNNTACCCCTGGCTGTGGGAAGGCAGGCGAACGTGCTGGATCGACCTGCGCCATCGATGTCGGGGGGCATAAGCGCCGCCCACCATCGAAGGTGGGCGGCCTATGCCATGAGTTTGGGGTTTAGGGTTTAGGGTTGAGAGGTATAATATTAGACCGCAAGTCTATGACTACTCATGCTTACCAAGAATCACGGGCCTCAGAAGGGCATCCCCTGGTCGAAAGAGATTTCTTTTGCACGGAATGCTCCTAAGAAACCATGAACGACGCTTTCCCGCAGCCTCTTTTTTGCCCATCCCAAGCCTTAAACACGGTTTCCATTAAATTGTCGATGTTCCTTTTCAGTTTTTCTCTCTTAATTCTGCACTATTGGGGTAACACCCCTAACCTAAACGCGAAACCCTAAATAGTAAAGTGCATTTCTTTTTCCGTTTGATTCTCCACTGTTCCAACAAGATGTTATGAGGGATTTGCAACCCTAAACCCTCTCACCTCAGTTTTCTCCTCCTCCTCCCCAGTCATCGCTTCTTTGCTGACGCTGTGAACGACTCCTCCGGGGGGACGCCGTCGAGGCTTCGGGGGCATAGCTGGTCGCTCTGAAGAGACGTCTTCGACGTGCTCCTGCAGTTGCTACTTCCGAGAGGATATGGGATTAGGGTTTAGGGTTATATGGGGAGATTACGCAGGGCTTAGGGTTACAATGCTGATACAGTTCCCAAGGATGGGGAATCGAATGTAAAAGAGACTTGAACATGAAATTAAAACTGTTGGCAAATAAGGGAAAAAAGAGTTGATACTAGAGATCCTGCATGAAACTCTCCACTTGGTGCTACCAACCTGGAATGAGCTTCGACACAACGGTCTATTAATGTCAGCCCTGTGTTCCTGCTCAGGGTTAATTGCAGTAAGAACCCCGATATGGGGAAATCCCAACTTTAATGAATACCTTTACTGAGGAAATCCCTAAAGCCGAAACCCTGCATAGTAGCTTCCATTTAATTTTCCATTTTCTGTTCGTTTGATTCTCCAATTTTCTTGCTCTGGATGAATAGGTTAAGGCCCTGGCCTGCAAAGCTCACAATTACCCATTCCCACCGACCCTCCAAATAGCCTGTCACCCTAAACCCTAAACTCTAATTTGAAAACCCTAAACCCTCAAACCCTTAAGCCCTAAACCCTAAATCCTTAAACCCTAAACCTGTAAACCCTAAACCTGTAAACCCTAAACCAAAAAGCTCTAAACCCGAAACCGTACGTAAGAGTCTAGGTATACCCTCCATTGGGCAAACGGAGTTTCCTCTGCGCCAATATCAGATCTGAGCTCCGCCTGCCAGAGGCCTTCATAGGGAGGTAGCTTCATTGTTTAAGGTTTAGGGTTTAGGGTTTAAGGGTTCAGAGTTTGGGTTTAGGTGTTTCAGGTTCAAAGGGTTAAAGGTTTTTTCTTTGGGGATAGGGGATAGGGGGATTAGGTTAAGGGATTTAGGTCTAGAGGCAGAAAGTAACAAAGTACACCTACGATGAAAGGAGGAATTCTTGTGCCAGTTAGGATTTAACGTGGGTCAGGTGGTACAAGATTTCCCTCATCATTCTGTTGATGGAGGAAATCTTGCACCACCTGAAGTCCTTCAAGTCCTAGGAATTATGGTAATTCGGTGGCCCTAAACGGTGCATGATGTCATCCATCAACAGTTGCATACTCCAGATGGACCCTAAGACGCTAAAAACATTTTCAGCGCCGGACACCAAATCCATGGCCCTAAATCTACTGCACCAACCCCTAAGCCCGAAACCATGAACGCTAAAGTGTAACACCTAAACTCAACAAATTTCCGACAGACCCATTTCCCGCCATCCTTCACCTGAGTTAAATGCTGCTAAAGAACCTATTAAATGGACATGTATATGGTTAACCGCATTTTTTATCCTCGTCATGTGCTAACCTTAGCAGCAACCCACTTAGAGCCAGAACTTCCCATGTAGCCTAGCCTGGCGCCCCATCTTCTACTTCGGGAGCTGAACGGAGTGGGCTTCCACAGACCTCCATCCTGGGCTACATACCCTCCCAGAACTAACACAGGAAGTCCAAAAGGGGCCCCACAAAGACTACGCTCCTTTTGAAAGGGCTGTACGGGATCCCATGCTAGGTTGGGGGAGGAATCCTGCTTGGGGCTAGGGGTGGTTTAGGTAGGGTTTGTCGGCTGAGTCTGTTTCAAAGTCGGGATTTTTGTTTAGGCTTGGGAGCTTGGAGTTTCGAAATTTTGGTTTGGAGCTTGTGGTTGAGAGTTTTTGTATTTACGGTTGATGAGTTTCTTTGCTGACATTATGGTTATCCAGAACAAAAGTCTGCTGCGTCTAGGGGTAAGGCCGATGGTGACAAACAATGAAAAATCATGACAGCACTCTCAGAAATATTCATCACTGCAGTAATTATGGTGATCAGGATCCATGTGACCTTCCTTCTTGCCAGAAAGTTTTGAGTAGGTCACAACCCCATTGTCGTAGCTTCCATTTTCTTTTCCATTATTCCTATATAACCCAAATATAACCCCTAATATGCTATAATATCCATAATATACCCTAATATACCCGGTAAACAGGAAAACTGCTAAGGAGCGACCCAGCATCCTCATGTCCAGTTCGTCTCTTTGTTGCGGCTTGGCCGTTGGCAGACGCGGCGGATGCTTCGGATACTTGACGACTCTGTGTGGCCGCTTGGAACCTTTTCTGATCTGAAGTTCAGATGGGAGTTTCCGAATAATTCTGAAAATGTGCTCCTAGCACCCACAGTTCTCCTTGAAATCCATACAGCCACGACCTTCGAACATACGTCCACCAGCAGCTGAGGAGCTCTTGGCAGATTTGGGCGGTGGCGGTGGCGGCTGAAGCACCTCAACTTACTGGTGGTTACTAGGGAGTAAGGGAATACAATTAACGTAATCCCTAGAAAACCAAATATATATCATGTTTTCCGTTGTTGCCTACTAACCCCGAGTAAGTCAAGGGTGTCTTTGTATTTGAACCAAACAAGGTCCCCATGATCCGCCAACCCCTGGGTGCGTGTTGGATGGCCAGAGGAGACAGCAACATCTCCTCCCTTCCCTAGAGCCATCTATAGCTCGAAAACACTGGGATACACTGGGGTCTAGGGTTTAGGGTGAACTGGGGGAGGTAGGGGAGGTAGGGTCCACTTTCTTTGTCCACCAGTCCATGGGATCTTTTCGCTACACAGGGGATTGCAAGCCAAGGGACCCTGGATCCTGGACCGCATTTGAAGGTTGGAACTATGGGCCCGAGACTAATCCCTACCTGACCCTGTACATATAGTCCCCATTAAGTAGATAGAATATGGCTTTGGGTAAATTATAATGAGATCCCCATATTCTATCTACTTAAGGGGGACTATAATACCTTCCATTTTGTTTTGCACTTGATTCTTCGTTATTGGAGTAGTATCCCTAAAGCCTTCCCTGCTGTGAGCCCTCAATCATCCCTTTGACCCCTACAAAAAAGCTGGGCTCGGCCTCAGGACCCCCCACCCCCAGGGTTTAGGGTTTAGGGTTTAGGGTTTAGGGTTTAGGGTTTAGGGTTTAGGGTTGACATTCACAGTATGGGGTTTAGGGTTGACATTCACAGTATTCAAGAACGTACCGCGGAGGAATATTTCGTGTTTGAACGGGGTTAAACATTAAGGGGGGATGATTACATCTGCTGGTCGTTTGGGATGGCTTTTGACGTGAGCAGTTCGTTAAAGACGAGCACGCCACGAGGTTGAGATGTACTCGCAGTCTTGCAGCGTCTGTTTAGAGTTTAGGGGCTAAGAAACTCCTGCCCAATACAGCGCCCCCTATTTCATCGTATTTCGTACATCCACTCATATGGCTTTGACTTTCCGGCTCCGCTCCCTGGGGAGAGCCTGACTGCTTCTGGGGTCGGCGGACTGAAACGGAGGCTTTTAAAGTGTTACATCCCGCTACGATGTCATACATTTATCCAAAGCAGAATACAATAGAATTTGTCTCTGTCTTAGAGAGTCTTATTGTAGGGGCCTAAATGGTTACCAATGTCATTTTCAACTCTATCTTTGAGGTACTCTACACTATAGCTAAACAAGAAATCTAGAAACCGCCAGATTGTAGTTAGTTAGTCAGGCTTTTCCATTAGCATCGTCATTTCGGATGCTACACGCCTTGGATTCTCCAGACTCCGCTGCGTCCTCGCCATTCTCGCCCGCAGTCTGCCCAGGATCTGGCTTTGGTTCCTGTTGGTCGCTGCCATTTGGGGGTTGTGACATGATGGGACTATAGGGAACCGTATTAGCCTTTGTAGAAAGGAATCTTGTGTTCAAACACCATAGCTCAGCCAACCGCAGCCCAGTCTCCAGATGATGGCCGATGAGCTTCAGAGGTTTGTTTTTGCTGGCCTTGGGGGTCAGGTACACCGTTTCATCGAAATGGACGTGGCCAGGAACCTTCAGCAAGCAATCCTCCTCTTCTTTCAACACCGCTGTCAGGCCACCCCCGGATCTTGGTTCATTGGCTCCTTGTCGGGTTGCTTTTTCAACCTTGTGCCTCGGTGTATCCCCTATTGGTGAGGAGGCTCCAAAGCTGTCGCTGGTCAGCTGCCTGAAGGAAGACGATGTTTCATGATCACTGGCAGACAGCGGCGACAGTTGGCCATCATCCATGCAAGCTGAGGTGTCCTATTCGCATCGGCGACACCTATCTTGTCTCGGCATTCCTGGGTCCAATATCACATACATGCATGATAGGCCCCCGGAGTTGCATACAAGCGCATATCCCACAGGGGGTGCTCACAGAATGAAATTCAATAGCAGGATCTTCTTGCGAGCTTGTACAGGTATTGGGCTGCCCTTCCAGTAAAGCTGCAAAAGAATACCAGAGTAAAGAACATTACTTGCAACTTTACAGACCAATACTGGGTGGGGAGATAGGCCTCAACCCAATGTATACTTGAAGGTTCATGGCACCTAGCAACTACTTAGAAACAAGCCCACAAAGATAGCTATAATCCCCTAACGAGCTACCCCAACTACAAGTAGAGTTGTAAGCCTAGCTATAAGTAGTTACTAAGTCCCATGAACCTCCAAGTAGGGATGATTTTGCAAAATTTCCAGGTCTGCGGTGCACTGCCTCAGCTCGGCGAGGCCTCCAACCTCTGCGAATCGGAAGATGACAACAAAGACCACAACGGGTTTGGGTACGGGGTTTCGGCTGGATAGAGTTGAGGTTAGGGGTTCAGGGCTTAAGAATTAATTGGCTTCCCTGCTTACCCCCCCCTGCTTCAGTGCCCTGAAGTAGGGGAGGCGGTGGAGGCGTATGGATAGTCGGGGAGCCCATTGTAGCGGATGAATAGTACACATGATTGGGGCTTTGGAAGATTGAGCCAAGTAAGCTCATGTTCTTCTTATAATATGCTGTACCCCGAAGGAGGCTTGCATTCTCTCCAATATCGATGAGACTACTTCGGGCAAACCACATTCATGCTGCTAGCGCACGTGAAGAAAGGGAGGTTGCAGAAGATTACTTTCGAACAAACATGACTTACTGGTGGTTAGTAGGGAGTAAGGGAATATCATCGCTTTCTCCCCCGTGTATACTATATTCCCTACGATAACCCCAATATATACACCATTATAACGTGGTACTTCGCATTTCCCATTATCCCCATGTATCCCCAATATACCCCCTGATATTCCCCACTAACCCCCAATAAGATGGACCAAGCTTGAAGGTCACTCCAATATGGGGTCCTCCGTCCTGGGGTCCGGTATACCTTGAACATGCTGTTTAGGATTCTGTCTTTAGGGTACCCTTAAATTTCCCTGCACTCCTAAAAGGAGGCCAAAGGCACAGATTAGTGAAGAGGGTTTGAATCTCTCAACACGCCCAAACCCTAACTCGTACGTCCTGATGTTGTAAGCTTGCACATGTAAGGCTCCTGGCAGTTGCCCCATCAGGCAGCCTGCATTGCGGGTTCATCAGGTTAGCATTTAGGATGTCGGCCTTCGGGTTTAGGGTTTCGAGGTTAAGGTTTAAGGTTTGAAGTGTAGCGATGAAGGTTTCAGGTCTAGAGCCTAAGGCTTTGAGTCTGGGGCTTAGGGTACAGGGCCGGCCTTTCATTCTGGGTTCAGAGGCTTGAATGTGGGCGGTTACGCAGATGAGAATCCCAACTTCTGCCCTGCAAGATCAGGAATCTTGCTATGAGAACCTCCGAAGAGAAGAGGAACCTATAGCCCCGTGAGTAGACAGAATATGTCATACATGGGGATATCATGATTAAATAGATAAATTCCATATTCTTTCTACTTAAGGCAAACTGTACCACTTTGAGTTGGGGGATGGCGGTCTTCAGTTCATTGAATAGGGCTTAGGGCTTCCGACTTAGGGCATGGGGAGCAGGGCCTATGCCAACAGCATAAACTCGAAACCCTAATGTAAACCCGTAATCAATAAATCCCCTTCTTTCAGGGCCTTAATATTAAGATCCCAGCTAGAATTTCTATTCAGAGGAGGGGGTTTATTAATCAGGGGTCTACATGACATAAAACCCTAAACCCTAAACCCCTAAACCTTAACCCCTAAACCCTACACCCTAAACCCCTAAAACCCCTAAACCCTAAACTCCTAAACCCCAACCCCTAAACACCTAAACCCTAAACCCTAAACCCCTAAACCCCTAAACCCTAAACCCCTAAAGTTGTAGTTCTTGGGGCTCTGCTCACCACGCAGGGTTAATGGTTGGCCTTTGAGTACTGTTACTTAATAACAGTACAACATTTAGCTAGCATGCCTTACTTAATAATAGTACAACATTTAGCTAGCATTCCGAATACAAGTCATAATACATGCATGGGTAGTTTTTGAAGCACTCCTCAAACCTAAGCCCAACCCTCTTCCAATTTGGGAGTTTCCTCCAATTTGTCTTCCCAAAACGTGAGGAACCTAAATAGAGACCTGCTGCATGATGAGAACCCCGTGTTCCATTGGGTTTACGCAGATCCCCATGTAAGCTGTGTGAATACTGCCTATGCAGCTGGAAAATTGTGGGGCTTCTTGTCAGCTGTCAGCACTACTCATGGCGCTAATGAACTTCAGGAATGTGTGAAGCCGATCACTTAGTCAGACTTAATCAACCCATCGACACCTATGTGCACCCCTATAGAACCGTAGCTCAGCGATCCACGAACCCTAAACCCTGTAGCCTTTATGGTGGTCGCCCTAAATGTGGGGACCCCAATCTAGACCCCCCCAATGATCTAGTTTTGGCCTCCCAAGTTGCTTCAAGAGGTCGCGCTCTGCGACTACACAGATCCGTGCCTCCCGACATGTTGAGCTTCAGTCGTTCTGCATGAGATCATTTCTTGAGGGCTTCAAGATTCTGAATCGTGCGTCGCACATTCCTAGGTTCTACAAGAGGGACCTTGGGGTTTAAAGGTGAATATTGAGAAACAGCAACTTGAGTCTCCGGCTGCTGAATCATCAAAAGCTGCCAGCCTCATATGTCAGCATCATGCGGTCTATGAAGTTCAGAACATGAGCTGGATGCTCAAACAGTTCTGCAGCTTGATGCATCTAAGAAGCAGAGACACCACTTGCTCGTCTTTGGCCCGACATAGCATTGTCAACGCACCTCTCGCAAGTGGTGCGCATATTGGCAAGAGGTGCGGAGGCGTGAACTGCCAAGATAGCTGGCCAACTACAAGATGGTTGAGGATGGGAGCGTCGCTGGTTTGGGACAGGGCCACGCTCATGACTTGGAACATGAGGTTTGTAACCCATTGCAAGTTTGGGGCGGTTTTCTCGCGGGGGCAAACTTGACATATGACAGTTAATGTGGCAGTCCTCAAATAGCAGCTCACGTCTTAAAGCTACCGGCATGTAATCTCGATTCAACACTGCCCACCAGGGGCTTCCTCCAGATGATTGTCGCAGGCAGAGATTACAGCTGAATACTCCTTGCGCTCCTCATCGTTCCAATGAATCAGGCCATAATAATCAACAAGCATGAGCCATAAGGAACATGATAGCTGGGCACGTTGCTAGAACGGGCACCTGAACAAAACTGACCAATATGTGAAGGCGAGTCGACTCTGTGACACAGAAACTCACAACCAAACCCAAGACGGCCAAGCGCTAACAACCAATCCCAGGCCGGCGACCCTGAACCCTAAGCCGTTGGCCCTGAATCCCGAGGTCTGAACAAAAATAGTAAAAATAATGACAACAATTCTAATAGTAATGATAATAGTACCTATTTTTGGGGCAACTACTCAATCCATAAACCCTTCGCAGCTTGTTTGCCTTGGCACATAGCAGGCATGAGCTCGTCGATGTCTAGCACTGATGCTTGATCGTATGTATGAAGGCCCGTCCTTTGCCTGGCAACCAGAAACCGGCTCTTGGGTTCAGGGCTTAGGGTTTGGGGTTTAGGGTTTAGGGCTTAGGGCTTAGGGTTTAGGGGTTAGGGCTTAGGTTTAGGGCTGAGGGTTTCCGGTTCAGGGTCTTAGGGCTTAGGATTTAGGGTTTAGGGTTTAGGGCTTAGGATTTAGGGTTTAGGGTTTAGCGCTTAGGGTTTAGGGGTTAGGGCTTAGGGTTTAGGGTCTTAGGAGCCATCTGGAGATCATCGGAAAAATTGCTTCCTTACTGGAAAGCCACATGCAAGAAAAAATGGAAAATATAACGGAAGCTCGGTTTGGGGTTCAAGCTTTGAGGGGCTTAGAGGTTCAGGAATGTTTGGATATAAAGTTTTGGGCTCTGAGGGTTTAGGGTTTGGGACTACTACAGGTCTTCGGGAGTGTTGAATTTAGGGGGTTCAGTTGAAGGTCTGTGGATTGGAGCATTGATCTTATCTGAACATTATCCCGCTGACTGTCGGCTTATTATGTAGGGATAGTGCAAAAGAACATGGAAACTATGGAAACAACTATATTGGGATCATGGAAATAATTTGAAAACTACTATAATCAGGTTATATGGGCTTTCCCTGTGCCATACCACTGTGACTGCAGTTGTGAGGTGACTGCTAGCAATTTTAATTTACTGGCGCACCGCTGACCGAGACAACGGCATCGGGCCCTCAGACCCTGGAGACAGATGGGAATTACAGCAGGGTTCTCCAAGTCTTGGAACGACACCTGAACCCTAAACCCTAATGCCTAAACCCTATAAGCCCCAAACCCCATGTTTTTGTTGAGGCCCCTACATGAGACACCATTAGGAATGCTGTTGAGAAACTCCCACATCAATCAAAGCCAGTCACGCAGGCCAGCCACTGCTGTGACCACGGCATCATAGTCAAGACTGTACAAGCGTCGAAGGATACTTTGGCTCCTTAACTGGCCTCAGGGCTCAGGGCTTGGGGTTCTGCTAGCCCGCGCAGCAATGTTAGCATTCAAGGTTGTTGTCTTATGTACTGCTATGTTGTTGACGCGTGCCATGTCTCTCGCATTGAAGACACTATCATGCTCTGCTATTCAGACAGCCTGCCACCCGCGGGTCCAGATATTGCACATACGGAACACGACCTGAGCTGAGGGCTCTCTTCCACAAGCAGCGAAGGAAACCTGTGCCGAGCTCACGGTCCCGCAAGTAAGCCGCGATTTTGTGGCTACATTGGTTACATGTAGCTTGCAAGACTGGAGAAGCCCGAGACGAGATGCACCTGGCCGCTATCTGCATCCGGCGCCGCGCACACGTCACGCAGACTCTGCTGCCAGCAGGAAGTTCCTGACTTGCCGCTTTCCTACGATGATTGCTGACAACTACTTTACGTTTAATTTGGCTGAGTATTGGTAATGCTTTTGCGGATATTGCTCTTACCTACATTGCTAAGGTGTTGTTTATGCCATTCCTTTCTGCAGCATTGCTGCTATTCCACATCATCAGCCCAGAATATTCAATATGAGCATCATCATCATCATCATCATCCTCTTGCCGATGCAACTACCGAGCAACACCAGAAATGCCTCCCTAATTGTAGTGCGACCGTGACCGGGCCGAGATGGTCGGCAACCGTATAAAACATTAGGGGCCCCTTTGAAGGGGCCACGTAGCCATACTTATATAAGGTTCGATACGGGGTTATAGGGTTTAGTATTCCTCAGAAAAACAAGAAGTAATGTAGTCAAAAACAAATGCACCAGTTCCTACTGTTGGGGATTGCTGCCATGAGATAAACCCAAGTCCACAATGAACTATAAGCCCATCTCTGAGAATTTCCACACATATAACCAGAATCTAGACCGAAATATACCTAAACCCTAAACCCCGGCCTAATATACTACCATCATGATTCGAGTACTTGTTTTTAAAGAAAACTAAATATTTGGACATCACACTGGCTCCAGAGCCCTAAGCCCTAAACCCTAACCCCTAAGGCTGAAAGCTAGGGCCAGGACAGAAAGTGATCTGACAGGAGCCGACTGCGGCGGAACGACCTGGTTTTGAAAACTGACAAGGCTTCTTGTAAGAGGCTTCGGGGGCTGTAAAAGAAACTCCTAAAACTGTGACTTGCGAAAGAGCGGTTCTGCTAATTTCTGGAACTCTCCGATTGTCGTCTGCAAGCATGCTAAGAGAGTGGCAAGCGCATCGCGGGCATCCTGCAACACAACGCACAAGAAAAGTGAATCTATAGTAGTTTCCATTTTCTTCGCCATTATCCCCATATAACCCCTTATATAACCCCAATATATACTCCTATTGTAACCCCTATATAGCCCTAATATGTCTCCCGAACAAAAACCCTATAATCCCTGTAGTTTCCATGTTCCTTTCCATTATCCCTATATAGCCTAATATACTAGGCTGCTTTGCAGGGATTTTAAGGATTTTGGGATTAACGTTTCTGACTGAGGGCTTCGGGTGAAGGGGTTACTGGACCTAGGATGAAAAATTGGGTTTAGGGTTTAGGGATTTTAGATTTTGTGTTCAGGATCTTGGGATTCATGGCTTGTGGCTTTCAGGACTAACGGAGTTATACTGCAAATTTAAACAGGACCAAGATAAACTTATCTGGGCAACGGCAGCTGTACTGAGGAAGGATCGACATGATAATGACCAATGGGATATAGCCCCTCTTAGGACATAGAATATGGGGTACATGTGGATCTTATCATAATTTGGGCAATTCAGTATTCTATCTACTTACGGAAGGACAATGATAGTTTGCAAAACTTCCCTAGCAACCTTTCAGACACTCCGCAGATGGGCAAAAAAGCTTTGCAGATTTTGATCATACATGCTGCTGTCGTCGGCAGTGTACAAAATAGCTGGGCAAGACGGGGACGGTGCACACGATAACCGCCGTCCAACACACAGTACATTGCCTTCAAACCATGTCTAACGATCCCTCCACATTCTCTTCAGCAGCATCTCAGGAGATGCAGCAATGAGAACCTGTAGCAAAGTCCATGTCACCGCATGCTGCACCTACAAACCCAATGTTTCAGTAAGAACCATTATATTGCATTGGCCATAAGACTTATGAAGCTTTAAACCCTGAACCCAAGACTCTGAACCCTACATCGCGAGCCTAGACGGCCACAACCTGAAATCAAACACCTAATCTTTCATTCTGAACCCTAAGAGTTTAGGCTTTAGGGACTTTAGGGCTAAGGGTTCAGGGTTTGGGGTTCACTGAACCCAGGACCCTTAACCCCTGTGAGACCAATCCCCACGCAGCATATGCCTCTCGCAGCACTGCAGCTGCCAGGAGACCCTCTGGCAGGGGCAGAGCAACCTCGACTCTAGTCAGGTTTAGGGCTCAGGTATGGGGTTCAGCATAAAGACTTGTTTGAGGGCTTAGGGCTTAGGATCTGATTAAGGGCTTATAGGCGTTGGGATTTGCTTAGACTGCGAGGGTATAGAGTTCAAGGTTTAGTGTGAAGGGGTTCAGGATCAGGGTAGGTCGTCCTGGATTTTAGGGCCCAGAATATGACAAGGGCATTAGAAGGAAGCCGACTTTGGACCATCTCCACAGGATCTGGGAGTTTCGCAATGTGGTTTTCAAGGCGAAACACAATTCAGGCAATATGTACCCAGACCCCCGAAAAGATCCAAAAAATGGAACCCCCCAGTATGAACCCATTACTACATGGGGGAAACTGGGGGATTATTGGGGGCTCCAATTTGCGAATCCTTAATTAGTCTAAACCCCAAACCCTAAACACTATTTTTTGGATCCTTCGGGGGGTCTGGGCAAGGACTATATGCGGGGTAGCGCGCACTGCAAGACTTCCTCTTTTCCAAGCCCATGCGCACCTCCTCGGGGCCAGCCAGGCTCTACGTATATATGTATATATATATATAGATATAGATATATATATATATAGACATACATGTACAAATATACATATAGGTATATATATATATATACATCCCAACAAAAGGTAGAGCGGACTATCCACTCAGAAACTAGGATTTACACCCTATACAAGCCCAGTTCTGATGTCATGTTCCATGTAATTTTTAATTTGAGTCTTTATGATGCACCTTTATAAGCCTACGCAGCCCTGTATAGTATTATACAAAATGAAAAATCTGTACCCCCTATAGCGCCTGGACTACAACTGGCTTGAGCATTCTGGAAGCTCCTTCATAGTGACGCATCGGCTTCCAAGGAAGGCATCATATTGTGGAAGCAGATAAGGTCCCTTTTTGAGCAAATTAGGTTTAGGGTTCAGAACTTGGCGAAACCTACACAATGGGGATCCAAAATACGACTTAGCTTTCACCAGCCACCACCTATTTCTTTCTTAAGGGAGATTTGCAAACTCTCGCTGGGCCAGCGACATCCTTCGCCGGAGCTATCACAAAGTCGACCTTTGGGGCACGACTGCGCTCCAGTCAGCCAAGAATCCCTAGACTCATACATTCTTAGTTGGGAAGAAGAGGGTGGATCCTTACAGTAAGTCATTTCCCCCTCGAAGCACAAGTAAGTAAAGCCTCGAGCCTCTTCTGCTTCGAGCACCTTCATGAAAAAGGCAAGCTGGTCCGGACCACAGCCAGCTGCCTGGCAATTGAGGTTAAGGTCTGGGGTCTAGGGCTTAGGCAGCAGAAGAAGCTTCGCAGAAGCGTCACACCAGACTAGCTCAAAGAACATTCGAAACAAAATAAAGTATTAGAAGTGTCACATGGGTTCTTGTTTGATGAAGGATAATACATATCAGCATCATGACTATCAGCTTTGGGGGCTCTCGTGAACTGACTGCACTTGTACGCAAAGAAATGGCTTGCCGCGGCAGCACTTACACACGGCCTCCTGCGCCAGAGCTGTGCCCGAAAAACTCACCTGGTACAGGTGGCCACTCCAAAGTAAAAAACCTACAGCTTATAGGGTTCAGGGCTTAGGGTTGAAAATTCTTAGGAACCTGAACCCATAAAGCCTAAACCCCAAACTGGAGTGTCATCGCCTCGGGCAAAAGACTTGGAAGCTTGGCACTGGTCCACGGCAACAACGAAGCATCCGTGACTCCTAAGCAAGCACCATTCCCAGTTTTCCAAGGTTGGAACTAGGGTTTAATTAGGTTTTTTTTAGGGTTTAGGGGTTTAGGGTTTACGGTTGACCTGGCCCCTGGCATAGGCCCTTCCTCCTTGTTCCTTGTATACCTATGATCTACGCCGAGAAAACTTTGCAAACCCAACTAAGGGCACATGGTGATGCTGATACCAGGGTCCCATGGGTCGGACCTTCGAATATTGGCAGCTTCCGAAAAACTAAGCAGTCCTTGTTGGCTATACTGGGATATGAAGGATTTAGCGATTGGGGGTGAAGATTTAGGGGAAGCAGAGTCTTCGGAGAATCTCCCTTTTCCGAAAAACGCAATTTGGTGGCTTCTCAGAACTCCTGCCAAGCTTGTTAAAGGATTTTTTGGTGCAAACTGCCATAGCACAAACCCATGTTGAAATGTTCATCTTACTGATTCCTAGTAGGTAGTAAGTGAAAATAATCATTACATAACCCGTATACAACATATTCCCATCTTCCCTACTGAGAACGTCATGCGGTGTGGCTTCACACTTGATGCCGTCAAGGTACCGTATCGCATGACCGCGATCCTGCAGCAGTCACGCACAGTCATGAGATGTTAAAGGGAATAAGCCCTAAACCCTAAACCCTTAAGGCAACTCCTAAACAGGCACCGGAAATCTTGCACAATGTATAACTCACCCTAAACCCTGAAGTCTAAGGTTTCAAATTTAAGGTTTAAGAACGCTTAACTGGGGCTCCCTAAGTGGTGCAAGATTTCTTTCATCCACCGTATCATAGCTGAGATTCGACGGCTCTTCATCTGCTTCTCCATGCAGAATCACCTGTTCCCATGTTGCGGAAGCTCTGACAGTGGAGGTTTGCAAAAAACAGGGGTCCCGTTTGGGGGATCCGCATAACAAGGGTTATGGTCATAGTATGTAGTATATTGGAGTGTATGGTGAGGTCCCTTGTTCATGGAACCCCCATCTCTGTTAGTCTCACCTGATCCCCATCATATGCAATTCAAAAGCAACTGCATTTTCATTGTGGAAATGATCCATGCAGAGCAAGCAGCGTGGTCCATGGCCACCGCTTCACCGGCCTGGCAGAGAATGGTAATGGAGCTTGAAACCTCCACAAACCGAAGCGTGGATAGATAAAGCTTTCCAAAAAGTGGGTTTCCCTTCCTGCGGATCCCGAAGTAGAGGGTGGCATGCAGGCGCATTCAACAACTATAGCAGCAGAAAAATTCCACCTTTCTGCATGACATGGAAATTCCTCAAAAAGTCTGAATAAAATCCCAAAGAAAACCCCTTCAATCTCTTTTTAATCTGTATCTGTCATTTTGAACACCTCCCACATGCAATCGCACAGCTGAAGCCTGCCCAGCTGTTTTGAGCAGCCGGCCTGCCAAGCGCCAGGTTGGAAAAGCCACGCAAGCAAACGGAAATAGGTTTGAGGGAATTTCCTGAAGTTGAGATTTTTTAAGGTACCATAAAAAGGTTTTTAGCAAGTAGATTGGAGGTTTTGTTGGGGTCGGCCTGTTTGAAAAAACTACCACTTAGGGATGAGAGAATGTAGGGAAAAGAGATTAAGAGGCTTAGCATGAAGATGTTTATAGAATAAACGTTCAAAGCTGTAGGCTTCGGCGGGAGAAGAACCATCATGGCACCGCCAACACGCAACAAGCTCGTGGCAAAGTTTGTGCGAATACTCATCATAACCACCGCCACAAAATAGTCTAATCAGTAGTTGTAGTAGTTGTTGTAGTAGTTGTAGTAGTTGTAGTAGTTGTAGTAGTTGTAGTAGTAGGAGTGGTAATAATACTACTAAGCATAATGACAAACATGGTGATAGTTGTAATACTGGGGCCGGTGACGGTGGCGGGGGTAACAACTGCAATCGTGCAAACACTTCGGATGACAACACGTCAACTTCAAAGTCATGACGCGGCAGCATCACAAAGATTGTAGCGCACCCACCATTCAAAAATCACAATATGAAACAGAATGAAGGGCCGCCCGAAAAAGAACCTTCCAAAAACGGGGGGCCCGATATCCAGAACTAACGTTCTCCCCCACATACAACATTAAAAACTAATCAGCTGAAATCCCGCGTTTTGACTACAACTGTTTGCCTGCTCCCCCTTTAACACGTAGCCCTTAACCGGTAACCCCTGAATCCAAGCCCTGAACCTTCGCGCCGGCGCTTCAAAGGAGCTGCAACCGTAGAAGCTGCCAATGCGGACCAAGCGGTATGACCGAACGTCTGCAAGCGTAGCTGTTGCCTCACACACGTGATACATCCCTTCTCGACAAAACCCTTCCTGAGAACCGCCAGTGCGAGAAGTGGGCTGACGCTTGGGGAATTCTTCACAGCAGCTGAGCTGGCCTTTGGGCCGGCTTCGTGCTTCGTTCTGCACGTGCCTGCGCTCGTGCACATAGCTGGTGCCGCAAATACGGCACCGCCGTTGCCTCAAGCAATTCACAAAGCGGACGCCCATCATCATGTCAGAGACTATTGCAGTCATGCAACGATCATGAGAAGAACCATAATAACTCATGCATTCCGTCCAGCGGCCATTGGCAATCTCAACCCGGCTTCAAAGAGGAGCCATCACGACAGGAGAAATATTGCATTTGCCCAGCTCCGAAAAGGGCAGGAACACGTGCGATACTTTGGTGCATGATTTTTGGCCAACGTCGAGACTGACAAATATTAGATGCATGTTGGAAATGGGATGCATGCCATCTCACCTAAAGCCCGCACGGCTGCACAAATCGATCGGCCAAAGCAAACTTGCTGTCGACTACATGAATACAGCAAACCTAAAAATCCTGCAGTGCTCCTTCACGTCCAGAACTCGTCATCGTGCATGCTGCATGATTTGAAAGTTACGATTGGGACAACACGAGCCCCGGGCAACCGCGAGCCTAAATCCTGCTCCATTGGCTGCGCGATTTTCGCGGTGAACGTTAAATGCACCGACCACTACCATGATATTACAACAATGCTCCATTACTGCCGCAATGCTTATATGTTGCTTGCAAAAGTTTGATCCAATCATGCCCTTGCTTACACAACCACCAAACCGGTTGCAAACGCTCCCCAGTGGCAGACGTGGCCTGCATGCAAAAAACGTTTTTGGGCAGAAACAAAATGACAGGCAGTACAGATTTTCCCAAGGCATTTCTTCGTCACTTCCGCAATGGGGCTTGTTCACTGACAACCCGGCGTTAAGTCCTCAGTTCCGGAAACAAATAGTCGGCAAAAAGGCCATCGTGTGCAACATACCGTTAACGACCACAAATGGTGTGGTTGCTTGCAGCTCTGTCCCGCAGCAGCCGCTTTTGGATATAATCATCACATGTTGTCTGGAACGTCACGGGGGCCGCAGCGTGAGGCAGAGCTAGGCAGTTCTGCTTGCTTGTCACTACTAGCCAAAAGCAGCTTATGCTCAGCTACACGCAATCTCCATCCAACGCAGAGGATGCTCACTTTTTGCTTCGAGTGGCGATTCCCCCCACTTAGAAGAGGCAGGCCAAACCGCCCAAAACACTGCACGCACCCCTCCTTTTTGCGCTGACCGGAGCTCTGGTGCGGTAAAGGCAGCAGCTAATAGAAGGCAGCAAACGCAAACTGCTATACAATCTTGCGGCATTGCTGCAAAGAGACTGCGCCCCGTTGAGGCGCTGCTCCAAAGGGGAGCGAAAGCTCACAATCAGACCAAGAGGGCCCAAGCTCTAAGGAGGAGGCGCTACTCGTGATAGTCAGGAGCCATCTCACCGTCATAGAGCACCTCCTCGTCAGAGGTCTCCTCCGCCTCATCCCCCCCAACGGGCGCAACCAGCCCCGTTGCGGCTAGCGACATGGGCTTTTGCCTTTGACTTTGACTCACTCATTCTGGCCTTCCTGTTCACGGGGTGGCCTGGGGGGAACTGTGTACGCAAGGACGTTGAGGGCCTGATTACGCCCTTCAGGCACATGCCTCTGGTGCGCGGAATCGCCAGGCGGTAGCGCATGTCCTCCCGGCGCTGCCTCGCACGGGACTGCAACAACCTCCTTCCCAGTCCTGTGGGAGTACGCCAGAGCCTGAAACCGCTTTTACGGCGCTTAAACGCCACGCTCTCAGGAACACCCTTTGCCAGGTCCTCGTGGTATTTCTCGTCCGTCTGGGCCGTAACTCCTCACGGCTCGGTGTAGGGAGGTCTCTTCCCCTTTCCTTACCAGGGATTTCCACCACTTGCGGGCGGAACGCCCTCCTCTCGTTGGCAGGATGGCGGAGAAGGCCATGGAGCCATGAGCATTCTTGAAAATCTTTTGACACACCAAACGCCTGCGGAGTACTCCAATCACCAAGCATGTTCACATGGGAGCAAAATGGTACAACACAACGTGAAATACCATGCCAGACAAGCGAAGCGGTTAGGCTTGGGCTTTTGTACTAAAGATTCACATCCCTTGATGGCTCGAACAACAGCTTAGGGTCACACTGTGTGACCCTGACATGATGAAAGTTCGTTTGCGCATCGAGCTCTGCGTCAGAGGGTCGTTGGCTCATGTGTGTCTGTTTGAACACACAATGACTACTCTACCTAGCTTACGTAGGCTACATGCAGCTCTACACACACAACGCTGGACCCACATTCCGGGAGACCTGCTTAGTCTCAGGGAGTGTGGTCGCTTGACTGGCCGAAGCGGAGACCATACACTTAGCCTTGGAAGGCTCGTAGTAAATTCCCTATGAGACTACAAGAAAATTTATGATGGCATCACGCAGCCTTTAAATGCTGCCCATTTGAAGATTACGATGCTCTAAGTGGCACTGCGCGTGATTGGGATAGTGATCCCAGATCAAGGCATTCGGATTAACGCATTAAATTGGAACTGCAGTTCAAGAAAATTCTAGACTGTTGCTGTTCGAGCACATAAGTGCAAGTCAAGAAAATGCAACGCATGGCAGATTCATGTAACAAGGGAAGTTTTGTCAGGCGCCATTCAGGCTGCAACATGAGCATCATCCAAGCTATCTACAAATTGGAGCTATCTACAAATTGGTCCGCTTCTCACCTTGCCCACAGCTGTGCCGGCTGGCCGCTGCACGAACAAAGTAGAAGGGAAGCCAATAGCATCATGAGCATACGCAAGGAACTCACGCTGACCTGAAACACACGTTGCACGGCACCTTACCTCGCCTTTGGGCCTCGGCTAGCCCAACACGTTGGATCTCATCGGCTTGATTCAACCCAACGCATGATCGCCTTCGACGGTACTTTCTACCTGTCCTCTCCGTGATGCACACATGCTCTTCTCTCTGCACCTGAGCTGCACCTGACGCCTGCTCAAACACGGGCACACTCCTGCACCTGTCCGTGCATCTGCGCTTGCCGCTGCTTGCCTCGCTGGAATGGCAATGTTCTACATCATCCATGCACGCAACCTGGCCTCAACCTCCGGTAAAATTGCGCCTGATTTAGCCCTTCGCTTTGGCTTGCTTGTGGCTTTCGCCTTTGGCTTTGCTTGTGACCTTGCCTGCGCCTAGGACGGACAACCTCTGCTGGCTCACCGGTTCAGGACTAGCCCTAGATTCAGATCCACTACTACCCTCATTCAACCCGGCATTTATTGAAATCTATTGATAACTCAATTGAACCATCTCTATTGGCACTTACACTTGCACAGACGGACTGGACGCGGCTCAACCTTTCAGTCGGCACCGATCTGCAGGCACAAAAGCAGATTGTCAAGATCAAAATCACAAGGGTTTGCGAAATAATCAAGAAAGGCACTGGATATTGTTCACACAACTCCGCCATGAAGAAAAATGCTGGCAGCACTAACTCCATCATCTGCATCAAAAACGATGTGGGCTCATCATCGTCCATAGCCGGACTCAAGGCATCTGTGTCATGGCGAGCGCCCATGGTGTCCTGGGCTTGCAGCGCGCACCGCACAATCGACAAATTCTGGCAGCGTCACCTGTTCGATCACGTTTTGAAACATGTTTCAAAAGTTTGCACGCAACCCTGACTGCTTTGGCATGTTTAAGGACATCAAGTTCCTTGCCAAGTTCAAACCCATCGGTTGAGTCACGGACATTGAGGAGGCCAAGCAACAAGTTGCCGCGCGACACATTCAAGACTTTGGAACCTAAACCTGACACATTCCTCTCTGCGTCAACGGCATTGATGAACAGCTGGTCATCCTTAACTTTTACAGGGCCGAACAACTTTGCATCTAAGCGACGGACCCTTCCAACTCCGGACCTCTGGAGGATTGCCCTGGCAGCCGAGTTGTCCATGAGAACATGGGGCTGGCTAAGGCGACAAGAAGGTGAACATAGCCTTCACCAAAGCGCAGTCAACGCTGCAGCTGACAGTTGAATGGAACTCAGCTTCGACGCTGCTCAAGCTGATCACTTTATGAAACGCTTGTCCTGCTTCTGCGGTCTCCAGCCTCGTCTGAGTCACTGTATCCTTACGTCAAGTACCCCACAATCTCCATGCACCCTGAGTCGATCGCTCATGCATGTGCGCTGGCTCATCTCCTTGCATGTACAGTAACACACACACACACGCACAGCTTGACGGTACAAGGTGCAACGCTCAGAGTCGAGAGCCGTGTCGTTCTCCCTCTCCACAAGAAGGATGCCGGCCTGGAGTACTCTTCTCACAAAGGTGGGAAGGGGGTACAGTACAGGGCGTGCACTTTGGCTGCGATACAGAAGTCACTCGTTGAGACAGACAGCACACGCACCGAATTGCGTAGGTCTTCACTTTGCATATCTTCCTTTTGGATGCTGTCGATGAAGAGGACGCACGTTGCCGGGGGAAGGCTGACAAACAATGTTAGGATTTTGTAATCTTCTCCACCCCGCTGCACGTCGCCTGCATTATAGCCGCCTTCCAAAAACGTTTTCTCAAGCAGGTGAGAGACACGTGCGGATTCAATCGCGAAGACTCTCACAACAATGACGCAAATCTTAATTGCCTTAAAGAGAACCGAGTTCCAGTTTCTCATCGCGCTAGCTTCTTCCAACAAGGACCCAGTTCCGAGACTTCAAAAAGTGAAAGAATTACACCTAGAATCGATCTTTTTTTTCTATCCTCCAAGTCGCACCCTTCAAACCAGAATCCTTGCCACCAGTTGGCTCAGATTTACCTGGATGACGCAGTCATATTGCATTGTTATGCCACAAGGCCGCTTTCCAGAGAGCATCGAGTCCCTTCAAGTATGAGCTTTTCATTGCTTCGTGCTTTGCGGTCTGCTTCACAGTAAAGCAGAATCTAAGTGTTTACAACAACAAAAAGCATTGATAAACTTTATTCCAAACGGACATTTAGAAGTCTCCAAATGTGCAGCTGAATCGAATTCCAGCTAGAACATCCAAGTAGTGATGGATTCAAGGTTGAATGCATCTAAAGTAGGTTTTAGGGCCTTGCCGTTCGTAAAGTGACAAGTTTGCGTGACCCCATTTTCAGGCCTGTAAAACACCAAATCTGGCTTTGTCAGAACGGAGAAGCGGGAAACATAAGAGGATGCTTAAGAGCTTGGGGAAGCTGTGAGCCAACCGTCGATTAAACCTGGATTTGCAGCGTTCCTAGTTGTTATCGTTCGATCTCTCTCCCCGGCCTTCAAGGGGCTTTGAGAGCTTGAAGGGGGGCTTTCAAGAACGGAGGCTTCAAGGCTTGAAGGGGGGCTTCGAGGGCTTGAACGGGAAGCTTCTCAGCTATTCCTACGTGCCACATCCGACCACATGCACTGAGTATTCACTGGGTCGACGTTAAAAAAAACACCTTCTCAGCACAGCTCGACACGCTTATAGGTTGCTTATGCAACAACCCCTACTAAGTCGTCAGCTGCTACCGATTGCTATCAGATCGGAAGATGGAAACTCAGCATGGATCTGCGTAAAGCCAATGCAAAAAACATGCAACATTCGCACACAAACACACGAGGAGCCGAGCAACGTTGGTGATTGCCCCAACCTTACTTCTGGGCGACTCTGACGCCTCTGACGGTGCGGAGGAGGCAGAGAAACATCTGTGTTCTCATCGGTTTGGGTTCTCCCCCAGCGGACTTGGGACCGGTGCCTGAAGTCATCAACCAGATTCGTAGCAGACTCCCTCGTGATGGCGAAGTAGTTGGCCAAGCAATTAATTACAACGCATGCCCCTATTCGTGGAGCGCCAAACGCGCGTATCGCAGAGCTCGCGCACGCTGCAGCGCACGGTACTACCATGTACCGAGGTAGAATCCATGATAGCTCCTCTCTCCAAGTCCTCCATAACCAGGTCTACCCTCCCAATCATTCTAAGCGACAAGCTCAGATCCGTCCAGTACGCGACAGCGGACGTGGCTGCCGCGTCAGATACCTGACCTGGAACATGTCCGGAGGAGCTTCCCTCGAGGTCCATCAATGGCGCATTGTGTCCACCGGCGCGCAGAAAGGAGAGACGAGCTCAGGCGTTGCCATCTTTGCGCATAACAGGCTGGCCACCGCCGATAGCCTGTTCTACCGAGTGCTCGCATAAGGCCGGGTTCTACACGTGCGCATACATGGTCAAAACAACGCCATAGACGTGCTGTGTGTATACCAGTACGTGTGACGGAGGAGCTGTAACACGAAACAAAAAGTTCTGAATAGACTAAAAATTTGGTCCGCCATGCGACAAGCCATCGCCGCAGTCCCCTTTATGAATGATTTTGTTATGGGTGGAGACTACTATAACACTCCGATACATACCTTACACCCACACGGGAACCTCGCTTATGCATCAAGCGTCTAGTCCGTAAAGTCGCTCATTTTTTTTTTAAACACAGACCGTGTCTTTGTCGGACATGGCTTAAATGGCTCACGCTGAAAAACGCCCATAAAGACGACAAGAAGAGTGCCTTGGGAAATTGCCATAAGCGAGGAATTTATAGATATGAATTGTGAGAAGGAATGGCAAGGCTCGAGAGAGGCTTAAGAGGGCCTAAGCGAAAGTTTGAGAGGACATCAAAGGGAGCTGAAGAAGTCCTTCTGAAGGGCTTTTCCGCCCAAGCGACCTTTAGTCACGCGCAATCACGAATCACGAAGTGTAAAAAGCTGTGGCTGGACATACAGCAACTGCTGTAGCCGTGAAAGGAACACGTGGCCATTCAACTCAGAGCTATGCCGCCCGCCAGGCTTGACATTACATCAACTGCATCAGGCGCCTGCAGACGGCAGTGAGCACTTTCTTTCCGAGGCAAGAAGCCAAACCAGCTGATAAACGCGTCTCAGCTAATCCGCAGTTTCTCAGACCTGTTCACCAAATGTGGGAGCTTTATCGAGTCTTTAAGTCATCCATAGATGCTTCCGTTTCAGGCTGTTTTGCTGCATGGAAAAAATACAAAGAGTTTCAACGCACATCGCGTCAGGTCGAACAAGCCGCAAACAGATCAAACGTCAAAAATTGTATGAAGTCGAAGCCAAGCTGCAAGCGGCAGCTAAGCGTGGTGAATTAGAGGGAGGTCTACGTTACGTTCTTCGAATATCTAGAGAAGATAGTGCTTTATTATTGCAAGAAAAACAACAAGTAGAAAGTTTTCAGAGAACTGAAAA
>CAJNIZ010044321.1:0-17700 GCA_905231905.1 Symbiodinium pilosum
GCAGCCGCCACCGCTGCCGCCGCTGCCACCGCCACTGCCACCGCTACCCCCACCACCACCACCGCCGCCGCCGCCACCGCCACTGCCACCCCCACCACCACCACCGCCGCCGCCGCCGCCGCCACCACCGCTATCATCATCATCATCATCATCATCATTCCTTCTGCTGCTGCTTGACGGAAAGCTGAGAAAGCCCTCAGTGCCACGACATAGCGGATACCATACTAAGTTGCGCGCCACAGCTCTTCGGGGTATGGACACTCGTTGCCGAGCATGTTCCTTTACCAGCCTGTTCAGTCCTTCAGGTGAAAGGTTTCATGGGTCTTCCAGAACTTTGCGAAACGGGTCATGCATGGCCCTCTGAGAAGTGTAGCCAAACTAGATCGAGAAAGATAACAGGGCCTGGCGCCTGAAGAAAACCCAGTATTGCTGACTCCATAGTTTGTAGTTTTTTTAAAAACAAAATGCTGCACCTAAGTCGTGCGCTCTCTTGCTTGGAAAAGTCGTCTCATGCGCCGGGTGCAGCGCCGCCTAGATAGGGGCTGCTGCCTCATGATCTGAATGATGTTTGGGAGGCTTCTCCTGGGTGGTCCTCAGCAGGGCTCAGGGGTACAAGGAATACAGTCCCCCTTAAGTAGACAGAATATGGGGGGATCGTATTATAATCTACCCAAAGCCGTATTCTATCTACTTGAGGGGGACTATAAGTAGAAGATGCTCCCCAAAGCCTGCCGAGAATCCAGCCTCTTGCTGGTGTAGGCAAACCGCACCTTGGCGCAAGGAAAGTTTTTGCATGACCTTGCAAGCAACCAAATTCACACCCATAACAGAGGGTCCCACCCCTGACATTTGTCCGGGCCCAAAGCAGGAAAGCTGGTTTGGAAGCTTCGGATGAAGGATCTGGGTGTTTGGAGTGCTTCGCGTTGGTTTGTGCGGGCAGGATCCTCTGGAATTTATGCACAATTCGCCTGCACTGCCGTGGAACCGACTCGCACAGTACTCGACTACACCTGTGAAAGCTGGTGGGTGCTCGCAACTCCATGTGATAGCTTGTCAGACATCAACGCCAAAATATGAAACAGGGACCATGTACTCCACAAGGAGTGCTTTGCACACCCTTCTGGACAGTTACGACCATGCTCATGCCGACAGGATTATACTCCCCTTTCAGTAGGTCGAATATGGCTTTGGGTATACTACAACAAGAAGATCCCCATATACCCCATATTCTATCTACTTAAGGGGGACTATAAGTCGACATCAGAAAGTTCTCAGAACTCCTTGCTCTGCGCATGCCATCCAGAAAGTCCGATGCCCTGGATTATACAGGGTTGTCAGGGGCTATGTGGGGGTTATATCGGGTTATATAGGGGTTTGATAGGGGTTCTGTAGTGTTATTTAGGGGTTATACAGGGTTATATAGGGGTTATATAGCGTTATAAGGGGTTGTTGGGCTAGAGAGGACCTTCTGCTTTGAGGTGCTTCGTAATGTCCCAGCCCCAAGAACATTCCATTCGCTCCAGCTTTGACTGTGCTGTGACAGTCCTTTCGTGACATGGCCTGGTTTCATCAAACCAAAGCAGCTATGCAACAATCAAAAGAGTCTCTGCGGGTTCAGGGCTGCAGGAAGTCGACAGGAAGTTTTTACGCTCAGCATGCGTTATGTCATCTGCTGTCATTTGCTGCCAGCTTCCTGCAGCTTGTTCTTGTGGAGAAAGACGATGCGCCTGGGCATCCGGTCTGATGTGGACATGCCTATGAAAAGCCATGACAAGGTATGACATGGTAGGCTCTTTTCAAGCTCCTCGGTAAAAGCACAAGAAAAACCTGCCTTCAAGCGTGGGGTTGGGGATTGCTGTATGGTAGGCATGGGCAAAGATTACAGCTGCCAAATCCCCCAACAGCCTGCGCATTATCCCCACATAATCACTCTAAACATAGCCTCTCTGCATTCCTTACATAGCCCTTGTCCATAATTCATCGCTCTGGAATCCATACATGCTTCCCAAACTCTTCTCCATGTTCTCGTTACAGCACACCTGCATCTTATGAAATGTCACTCACCAGTCTTCAGAGATTACTTACAAAATCTTCTAAACCCTAAACCCCTAAACCCTAAACGCTAAACCCCTAAACCCTAAACCCTAAGCCCCTAAACCCCTAAACCCTAAACCCTCTAACCCTGAAGGCAAATCCTAAGCTCCTCCTCGATCACATAAACCCTGATGCACACCCTCCCTGGACCCTCCAATGTAGTTCCTTTTTTGTGTTTAGAGGGGTTTAGGGTTTAGGGTTTAGGGTATGTTTTTTTGGTTAGGACTTTTATTAGGACTACTAAAAAGGTACTCCATTGGAGGGTCTAGGTCAACACTTGAGCCTAACTAGACTTAACCCACAAGAGTGTTTGAAAAGAGGCTAGGATTGAATCCTGCTGTTGGTTAGAGCTATAGGACATTACAAGAACAAGGCCCCTACATTGCATAATTCTTATAATCCCTGAAAGAAGCTCAGCTTCCATTTTATCTTGTATGGCCTCTTCCACTTGATTTGCCGTTACTTCTTTAAAAACCCAAGTCCTACATAGTAGCTTCCATTTTCTTTTCCAGTATTCCTATATAGCCCCCGTATAACCCCTAGAATGGGAGGATCCCTATATAATCCCTCAAAAACTCGTACCTTCAACCCCAAACCCTAAACCCTAAACCCCAAACCCTAAACCCTAAACCACAAACCCCGAACCCTAAACCCTAAACCCCTAACCCTCAAAAGCCTTTAATTCTTCACCAGTAGAAACCCACGAGTTCAAAGGACCGGATGTTAAGCGACGCACTTTCAGGGAGCCAGGCAGCCCTGGGCCCCTGAAAGAGTGGGTTGCTGTTATAATTACGATGATTATCATTATCACTACTATTTGTACCATTATTATGACCATTATAAGTATTACTACTATTTGTATTCTTACTATTATGACTATAGGGTTTAAGGGTTTACGGGGTTCCAAGAATTGGGGCCTGCTTTGTTTGAAGATTTCGGCAGTGCCTGCTCAAGATACCGTTCTCGTGATGGCTCTACTGGAATGCTAGAAGAACTGAAGTTAAGTTTCCGATGATAAGGGATGCCTTGTGTTTTTCTAAGTGGTAGGCGATTTCAGTATTATCATTACTGTTATCACTAGTATTATCAGTACTGCTAGTACTATTCGTAATTATTAGTGTTAGTAGTACTATGAGTACTATCATTATTATGATTACTATTATTACAAATTTGAACAGCAACCCATCAGAGTGGCTGCATGTTCGGGGGTCGGTTGGGTGTTCAGACTGCCACAGTTAACTCTCAGCTTGCTTGTTGCCTCTATTTTTACAGGGTTGTTTTTGAACTGGAGTACATATGAGCTATAGTCTGAACTCCTTGAAGGGGGGTTGTTGGGGATACTCCTAGTTTGGAGTATGGCTCATGTGTTAAGCTACTACAGTAAAGGTGCTTCTTTGAGGTATTCTGCAGGGTCCCCTTCCACGCCAAGTTGACATTGAACATCCCCTCTAAGACGCCTGCGGCAGGGAAAAACCAACGTTATAGCCCAGGTAGCTGCAGTTATAGTCCCCCTCAAGTAGATAGAATATGGGGTATATGGGAATCTTATTATAATATACCCATAGCCATATTCTGTCTACTTAATCAAGGGGTACTATATATAGATAACTTGTGCTTCGTAATTCGCCCACCTCGATGCCTTGACCTGCAGTCTTGGAAGCTGGTGGCCGAGCAAGTGACAGCATCACTTCGTTGCCCGAAGCTTTCGCTTAGCACGTTGCACAGACCTGCAAAGGCAAGGTGATCTTGTTAGATTCGTCTTGGGGGAAATCTGTTCATCTAAGACCCAACATGTGCTTTACAGCGGTTTACAGCGTCGATCTCCACCAAAAAAGGTGCAACAAGGATCACCTCATGCGACTGAATGGTGAAGCTGGGACTGAGTTCCTGAGTATGTCAAGGGGCTAGGGAAGGATGACCCAGTAATGGGGATGGTCATGCAAAATTAAATGGGTACTAAGATGGAAACGGGGACTACATTGACTACACAGGGTTTGCTGGGTTTAGCAGCCGTAACCAAATCTTTTACCTGGGGTCGAGAAACCCGAAACCGTGGCAACTTATAGCAACCTTACCCGAAATGATGGTTCATACGGAGAAGAGGCCAAACATGGCTTAGGCTTTAGCATGATTACCGCTTGCCGCGAACCAGGGGCCCCAGTATAGATCCCAGTATACTATAATCCTAATTTGAGGCACTCCCTAGAAGGCTTCCTAGTTGTGGTAGCCGCCATCTTGAACCCACCCAAACCCTAAATTCTGAAGCCCAAAGCTACAAGAATCCCAAACCATAAATCCTGAAGCCTAAGTCCTAAAAAAATAAATCCTAAGCTATCAATCCTAAGCCTCTGCTAACTTGGGAACCTGAGAGAAGCAGCTGCTCCTGTTGGCACCTGTCCTTCCGAAGCTCAAGCTCACCTTCAAAATTAGTTCCTCCTTAAGCCTCAATGGGACCTACGATGCTATGGGTGGGGGGTTTGAAGATTTGGCGATTTAGTTCTTATGGCTTATGCTATCTGAGCCATTGTCTAAACTCCTAGTATCCCCCTTAATAACCCTTATAGTAGTCCACTATATAATCCCTTACATACCCCCTTTAAGGAGTTTAGACTATAGCTCATCTGACTTTCCGAGGTGGGGAATGAGGAGCAGGAAAGTGTACAGAAACTCTGCTTCTGATTTGCTGAGCGTCGATTGAAAAACGTCTCAACTGGGCTCTTGTAGAACAAAAATTTACATTTTAATGGATACCTGGGTCCAATATCAATAAAAATATCTTTTTAAATTGTATCTCAACAAGAATCCAGTCAAGGGTACGTGGAGGTTCATGCGACTTAGCAACTACCTACTTGTAACTGGGGTGTGAACCCTACAAATAGATTTGGGGGATGAAAAGTAGGGCTGGGCTATAAGCACCAGTTATGGGCAGGAACTGTTGAGTCCTTTAAAGCTCTAGGTGGTACCTGCAACTGTGATAGCACAGGGGCACAAGGCTTCAACCCCTAAACCTCCAACACTGAAACCCTACACCGCGTACAATCCTTTCCGGCTTCAAATAGGGTAGTTCCTAAGGTCAGGGTCCCATTTTGGCACCCCTAAGTATTAGGTGCCGTAATATAATCTATAACCAACAGGGGCCCATTGTTTTGAAAATGACACAACTGATTCCTACCTTCAAAGTAATACCATCGTACATGAAGGGGAATGTTTACTATCGGCGGGGGCTGGGGAGATTCAAGTTGGGGGCTGGGACTAATGCCAGTTGTTACCTACGACCGAAATCCTAAACCCTAAACCCCTGAGCCCAAGAATCCCTAAAATTTGAGCTTTGGTCCAGGCAAATTTCAGGTAATTAGTTCCCCCCATGAAAGCCTTACATGGGTGGTTCCGAAAATTAGGGTCCCGTTTTGGTAGGCCTAGATAGTAGGTGCCCTAATATCATCCATAATCAAAAGGGGCCCGTAATTTTGAGAACAACACACATAGCCCTTATATACATCTCCAGAGTCAGAACTGATTCAACAAATATCGTTTACTACTGCTACTGATAACCTGGGTCATGTTAGGTATTGTCGAATCTACCAGTATAGGAATGCAAAAGTGTAATCTCGAATGGCATCTCAGACAGAAGCCGTCAACCCTTAGACTTGAACCCTAAACCCTCAAGCCTAAATTGATTCCTGACTCCTAGATCCCTAGCGGAAGCTTCTGAAAAAGAAGATCTGAAAAGATATCCGCTATCATCGCCTCCGAAGCCAGCCTATCCTAAGGATTAGCATTATTGCTTGTATTACTGTTTATGGCCACTGTTTTTCTTGTTGTACTTCTATGGTCGTTACTATTATTGTGATTGTTATCAGTATTACCATTATTATCATCATTATGTTCTGACTGCTTCCATTTTCGCTTTTATTATACCTAGTCCCTAAAGCTTCAACGCTATATAGCTCCAAGTGTCAGCCCAAATCCCAAGCCGCAAAAATCCTAAAACGTTCGAACCCAAAACCCTAAACCCTAAACGCTACACCCTACACCCTAAACCCTACACCCCAAACCTTAAACCTGAAGTCCACCCAAGCTTGATGCAGCTTTGGGCTCGATTTCAGTTGCACGGATGGCGGCAACGAGGTCGAGGCTCCTGCGGAGTTGAGCGTTTGAGGGTGGTTTAGGGTTTAGGGTTTAGGGGGTATGTGCATGCAGATTATAGGGGTTATACAAGGGTTATGTGATATATGGTCTGGGGTTTTTATGGGGATAATGGAAAAGAAAATGGCAACTACCCAAAATAAGGGCTATAGAATATTGGGGTCTATATGGAGGTCCCCTTGTTTTGGGAAAGTGCCACCTTTGCATTTTCGTATAAAATTGGCACGGATGTCTGTACATATATGTATCTGTGTAGATCCTTGCCGAATTAGGTCAACGTACATGTCGATGTCAAGGAGTTCATGTGCAAAACGCATATTGGTTGACAGATGCAGGGTCCGGGGAGTGAGTGTTTGGGGTTTACGTTTTGGTGTGGATTAAGGGTTTGGGGGCTGAGGACCATGTAGAATTTGGGGTGTAGCATTTGGGCGATGGAGTTTTTGGTTTCAGGCTACGGGTTGGGGGGTTCGGAGTTGAGGGTCTTCTGTTGTGTGCTCAGGTTGATGGAGGCAGAATTTCCACATCGGAGTGATCGTGTTGAGAGCTTTTGATCTCAAAGGGGCTGAAGGAGTCTACGGAAGCAAGGTGTTGTGCATGGATGATCTGAGGATGAGCTAGGAGGCTACATCATCGTGCAGAGAACTACATTTCTTCTGGGTAGACTGCATATTTGATAAACGCGGCAAATGCGTTCGTTGTCTTCAAGAAGTTTTCGAAGGAGAGACCACCGTCTGGCTTTGTGACATGAAGCGGGCTCAAGTTTTCAGACGCACTACCCTGCCCAAAACTACTATGAAGCCGCGTATGGCGCCACGTTTGAAGAGGGTGCGTCTGGTGGTTGGGCAACAACTTACCAGCCAGCTATTTCAAGGGCTCATCCTCTCAGTACCCTTGAGCTCCCTAGCCCCCCCCCCCCCCCCCCCGGACAATTCTACCCTAAACCCTAAACTCCCTCAACCCTATCAACCCTAAACCCTACCCTGAAATCCCTCAACCCTGAACAGTCGACGGGGTTGAAAAAAACCCAAACACCACAGACAACCCCCTCAGCAGGTCTCTATGCAATGGCCGGCGCCTTCCAAGTCAGGCCTGCTCCTAGAAGTTAGCACTTACCTTTGGTTAGCTGGGAATGAAGGAATGGAAAAGAAAGTGGAAACTATTATAACGGGTTATATAGGGACTTCATTACTAGCTAGCCAAAGATACGTGCAAGTTACATCCGGGAGAAACGTCCTCTTGACATGGGCCGACTGTTTGGTTTTGTGGTCAGACTTATAGTGCTTTGAAGTATACATTGGGGTTGCCCTGTTTATGGAAACTACCAAATTGGCCGACTTTTTGGAAGGCGTATGGGAAGGAATTTCGAGGGACTCTGAGTGTATGAGCTGCTTGTGTTTTTTCCCTTGGATGTTCTGCTGCTTCATTCCGCGTGTAGGAGCCGGTTAAATTGGGTTGATCTTACAACTGATGCTTGCGTGCTCGACCCGTGCTAAACGGGCGGGAGGGGTTGTCACAGAATTTAGGTCTCCATTTGGGAGCCGCATAGCCTGGAAAAAGTGAACCCTAAACCCTTAAACCATGAGGCTCGAGATGTTGCAGATCTAAACTCTACACCCTTCAACCATGGGGTTCAAGATGTTCTACTATACGATGCAGGCTTCAGGGACCTGACTTGAACTTCTAGACGGGCGCCTCTCACAGTTGTGGATGCCCTTACAGCTGTAAAAGAACACGTGGCTTAGGGCTCGTTGGGGTTTAGTGTTTAGGTTTTAGGGGTCAAGATTTGCAAGCCTGAGAAATTGAATTAGGTCTTAGTAAGAGCTAACACGATGATTTGAAACAAAAGGGTTGACATATGACTTGCTTCCGCTCATATACTGGCATGCAGAAGTCAATGCCAATGCTATGTAGCACTGTAGCCGTGCGCAAAACTCCTTCCCTAAACCCTAAATCTAGGGCAGCTACAGGAGGGTGGGTGCGCATGTGGCGACCAGCTTGGGTATCTTCTGTGGTTGGGCCTGACTAGGCCCTTCTCATTCTCCTATCTTGAAACACACCGTGGTGGGGTGGGTGGATTTCTGTTCGAGACTCCACTCCCTAACAACAACCCCCCTCACCCGCCCCAATGAAGAACAGTGCCTCCATTGCACCATGGTATTCTATTGAGGGTGTTTATCACTAGGGGGTGGGGAGCTTGTTGTCAGGGGGAGGGGATTCCACACAGACAATTTTTCTTGGATTCTTTGCAAGATGGCATGGAGATGTTCCAAACCGGTGACCATACATACCCCTGGCAGAATTTTGGCAGATCTTGCACACCAATCTTAACCCTAAACCTTAAACTATCCTGTAAGCCCTGCACTCTGAAGCTTGCTAGGCGGGGAAACCCAAGTTGTACAAGGTAATATCCTCCAGTCGCCGATGATGAGTAGTACAGATAAGGCTTTTGTTTTGAAATAGCTTTTTCTAGGAACCCTGAGCACCCGATCCCACCGACTCAATATCATTGATGCATTCGATTCTCCATCATCCCCAACACGGCCCTCAACCCTAAGCCCGACTGTCACTTCACAGCAGGCTCTGGTCCCAACGTGCATGTAGCGATCTCGGCTTAAGTGGACAAAGAGTCCTGGGAATTTTGCTGGAAAATTAGGGGCACCTTTTTGGGGGTCCCTACTATAATGGAGAATCAAATGGAAAAGAAAATGGAACATGAAATGGAAACTGGGTTTATATAGGGGATTATACGGATAAGGACGCGTATTTTGCAGCCCAAGCATGTATTGGGGTTACGAGGGGATTATAGGGGTCCTTGTTCAGGATGCAGCGCTTACTTTGAGAAACTCTCCTATTCTGGTTGTGGCTTCTGGATTGAGGATTGGGTTGTGGGTCATGCTGACACCTGATCGAGCCCTAAATCCCTAAACCCCTAAACCCTGTACCCTAAACCCTCAAGCCCTGTGCCCTAAACCCCATACCGGGAACCCCCAAAACGGGGGACCCCAATATAGACTGCTCAATTCCTATACTCCCTAATTTTGGGAAACCCTACTCCCTATAATCCTCTGTAGAATCCCAGTTTCCATTTCATTTTCCATTTTCTTTTCCATTTGATTCTCCATTATAGTACGGACCCCCAAAAAGGTACCCCTAATTTTGGGAAAGCTTAAAACCATTTCTCACAGTCTAAGCTGTAATGTAAGTCCTTGACTGGAGGGTTTACAGCCGTTCAAGTGGTAGAGTTCAGGGTTTAGGTTTAGGGTTTAGGGTTTGGGCTACCTGGGCTGAGAGCGAGAACAGCTTGGGGTTTTAAGGGCCTAGGATGTAGTAAAGGGGCCTAACACTAGAGTAAGGATCCGACTGTAAGTAGCCAAATGTCATTGTCTACCATGGATCTTCTAATGGCAGCTTGCAGCTTGGAAATCCATAAGCCCCAAGCCCCAATCCCTGAACCCTCAACCAGAAACCCCAAAACCTCAGACCCTGAACCCTAAACTCTTGAACGGAAGATGTTCATGCCTTGGTGGTTGTGTACAGCGCTGAGGTCGGCAGCTCTTCTTACATCTGTGGACTTCAGGATTCTAGGAACCTAGGATTTGGGGTTTTAGGGTTTAGGACTGAGGTGTTGTTTCTGTTGGTTTTGAAAATTGAGTGCTTTGCAACGCTGCGTAAAGTTGTCTAGGCTCTCACATGGGGTTCTCAAAATATCGTTGCTCTAGGGAGCTTCGAAGTATATAAGGATTATACAAAGGTTCCCCATTCAGTAAAAGGTACCTATCTGAGAACGTCTCCAAGGCCGTGTTACCGACTTTTTTCAGTTCTGCATTCGTTATTGAATCTAATCGCCGAAGCTCACGACCAAGCCTAAACTAAACCCAGATTTGACAAATAGACCTTAGGTGGACCCCCCACCCAGTAATAGTGACTATAGGTTATATTCCTATTATACCACTATTACAGGGTGGGGGGCCTTCCTAAAATAGACCGAAGATTGCAGCAAGGTGCCTCTTTGGATCTGCCAAAGCTAGACGCTTTTGCCTCAAGGCCACACTCGATCTCCCCAAACCCTATAGTCCCCCTTAAGTAGATAGAATATGGGGTATATGGGGATCTTATTTAATATGCCCAAAGCCATATTCTATCTACTTACGGTGGACTATAGTCCCAAATCCCCTCTCCAATCTGATGCTCTATGCCCTTGCTCTGAATTCTTGGAGTTTCCGATGATAGTCGCTATCTAATCCTGAATGGTTCTGGGGTCTGTAAGGTGCCCCCCCCATTCTGAGAAAATCTTCAAGGCCCTAGATCCTAATCCCTAAACTACCTGAAGCAAACCTCACTTTGACAAAACAAAACTAGCCCAGACCTGAACCCCTAAGCCCCGAAATCCGGCATTTCTTTCGAGGTCCGACGCCTCGCGCGACTTGATCCAAAGCTGTGCCCAGTGCGTCACCGAGGAGGTTCGGGGGCTTGGGGCAAACTAATGAGGATTGCTTCGGGGTTTCCGAAATTAGGGGGCCCCTTCAAGGGGGATCCAGGGGCGGTATAGGGGTTATAAAGGGATATGTGGTTCGGGTGCGGATGACACAGGATTCTATAGAGGTAATTTTGTGACCATCCCCCTAAACCCTAAACCCTAAAACCTACCATTTAGCAGTCAGATGGTAGGCATAGGGTCCTCAGAATGAGGGTTGGGCCTTAGTATGTGGGTGTGTGGGCTCAGCAGTGGAAAGTAGACAAGGATTTTATGGGGATATATGTAGGGATCATTATGGTTGAGGGTTGTTGCTATACCCTAAGCCCTGAGCCCATATCGCGATAATTTTGGGATGTGCGATTTTTGGGGTACAAGAAAGAATTCTGTTAATCCTCCCAAACTGGCACCCTAAACCCTAATACTATCGACTAACCGGGTCCTGACTCCAATAATTACGGATCATAGTGCCACTTTCCAAGGCATTTCCCTTCAATTTGCAACAACCCCACACCTTACATGAGCTACACCAGGCAGACACTTCCAATGCAATTGAGCCTCAGTGCTGTAGGAGCTGAGTCAACAGCTTTCTGCGCAGTCCACGCCTGGATCTGAGGAAAGTCTCAAGTGTCGAGCACCAATTCTTTTAAATGGTAGTTTCCGTAAATAGGGGGACCCCAATGTAGACCCCCAAATACTACAGTCCTTATTATAGGGACCCCCAAAATGGTACCCCTGATTTAGGGAACCCCCCAAATCATGGGCCAGGGTCTAGCTGGGGCTTCAACTGTTTGGTGTGTGTCCGGGTGCTTTTTCTCTTGCCGGGGCTTTCTGGAATTATGTGCACGAGTTTGGGAGCATGTAGGGGGGACCCAAGTCTTGCAAAATGAGCCCTAGATAAGCTCAGAGAGGGATGCCCAACATCGCCACCCTTCTCCTATAGATCGCTAGGGATAAGCCCAAAAGCCAAAGCCCAAAACCCACCAAACCGCAACTCTTGAACAGTCCGGGTTCCAGGCGCGTCACAATTTTGAGGGTTCCGTCCTTGGAGCCCATGAGATTCGGCCACTTAGGGATCTACGGTCATTATCAGTAGGTTCATAAGCGCAGCTAGAAGTGTGGCCAAGTTCCATGAACCCTCAAGTAGGCTACTGTTAGTATACAAGGATCCCAAGTCAAGGTCCCTAAACATATATAGAGAGATATATATATATCTCTATACACATACTCCTTTCTAACCCCTATGAACCTTATATAACGTCGTCTACCCCTTACATATCCTCCGTATGACACCATATAACCCTATGGTTCCAGTCTTGGAACATGAAACCCCAAGGTCTTCAAAGGGAGAGCTTTGCCAGGAGCAGGCCGGTCAACCCCCTGCCCCTGCCCCTAACAAAGCCAGAATCAGGTGGAAAAGAATGGAACATGAATTTTGAAGATAAGGTTTTGTAGGGGGCTTGTAGGGAGTAACCGCCTCACCAAATAATTACTCCCACACCACCTCCCAAAAGGGACTATATCCCGACCCCTATGCTAGGGGTAGTTATTTACTAGCTACCACCCACATGGTACCACGGTTTAATGGGGAAACTTTCAGTTTCCAGTAGGTTATGTATCATTAGAGGGGATTAGGAGTCTTCCTCGAACGCGCCTCAGTCCCTTTTTGGATCGTACCACTTCATTGGTCCTCTTCGTGGGCCGTGTAGCTTCCGCAAATGCAGTTTGTTGCCACGCCACCGCCACCGCCCCCGCCCCCCGCGCCGCCATCGTCACCGCCGCTGCCACCGCCACCGCCGTCGCCGCTTGCGTGCCATCCTTCCAGAATTACTATACCGAGATTGATGTGGGTGTCTCCAGAAATTAGAGTTCCTTTTTGGGCAGTACGTTTAATCAGGATCACAGTGATCTATATTGGGGTTCCGTATTCATAGACTCCCCCCTCCATATTACAACGATTGCTATGATCACTCTTGCAAACATGTCGAACATCCCGAGTGCCATCGTCTGGAGTGCTTGCTGCTGCTTGTTGGTTGTCATTTCATTCTTGAGGGCAGATTCTGCGAACTTAGGATTGAAGCTTAAGGTTCTGAGCCCTTTGAAGTCTGACTTGTAGCTTTTCCTACTGCATGTTGTTACCGAACTCCTTTGCCTCTAGGTGGGATCGACAGCAAGTTCACTTCATCGTGCAGAAGAGAGGGTACAGCATGATCGTGAATTATACCCCCCAAAGGCGAGACTCCTTACGACACAGATCTCCAAAAGCTGACCTGGTGCAATTTTTTTTTCGTAGGGAAGGACAGAACGGATCCCTGGAATAATTCATAGCAATAATTCCTGTGGCCCATTCACGCATTTCCTATTAAGCACAGGGGAGAAAAGACTTTGGGACTTTGGGAGATCTAAGTGACCTCCCCGTGATATGAAAAGCCCACCTGTATTGCATGGAATATTCACATCGTGGTATATCATGATAAGCCCTAAGCCCTAGAAGGGGGGAGGGGATTGCATGTCAGGTTTAGGGTGCCGGGCCTGTGTGTGATAGGCCCAAAAACACCAAGCCCCAAACACTAAACCATCTCCGGTGTGACCGCGACGTCGGGTAGAGATGCAGGGATGCCGACAGGGTAGAGTAGAGTAGTATTAGTGACGGTATTGGAAACGGTAGCCGTAATAGGAATAGGAGGGGTCTGGGTGGCAGAGAGTTGCCATAGTGCTGGTATGAATAATGTTTATGGCTATCATAGCAGTAGAAATACTGGTTAAAAAAAGCGGTGGCACCAGAACAAGTACAAGCATTTCTAATTAATAGTAACAGCAACAGGGTAAGTAACAGACATAGTTATAGTTACAGGTATAGCTCGGCAGCCCAGCAGGCATAACGTTTGTTTCCCAAACTCTTGGTGCTTTTTGTTAGTTCAAGGTATCTTAAGCGCAAAAGCTTCTTAAACGTAAGCCCTAAACCCAAAACAAACCGTAAACCCAAATTCCCAACCCTAATCCTGTAGGAGCTCTGTTCGGCTTGTGCTTCCAATGAAAGCCCAGCGGTGGAGGTGGAAGTATGGAAGAGCGCAGTGTCTCGAGCTCAGGTATTTGCCAGACATGGTGGTAGCACGGAAAGAACTTCGACTTAGTCATAGAGGGACCCTTCACAGACCAATCCCTTCGTTGAAGTTATACCCTGCACCAAACTGACATGGGACCCCCCCTTGTAGTCCCCCAGTTAAAAGACAGTAGTCTACAACAGGCCCAGTTTTATGTTCCATTTCATTTTAGGGGAGGGTAGGGTATACTGTTTGCAGCTGGTGGCTTGGACCGAGGTAGTGCTCCTGAAATGGTCAGGAGTATTAGTTATACTTATAGCAACTGCAGCAGGAGGAGGGAGTAGTAAAGCAGTACAAGTGATGCTGGTTGTCGTGATGGTAGTGACTGGTAGTGGTAATGCTCGTTCTAGTTCTAGTTGTAGTAGTTGTGCTATTACGCGTGCTGCTAGCAGTACTAGTCGTACCCGTAGCACTGGTAGCAACAGCAGTTGGTAGTAGAAAGTGCTAAGAAGGTGGAGGAGGATGAGGAAGAGAAGCAGCGCTAGACTCGTCAATACTCTACCGTTAGCGGCGAAATTTCCAATAGGTAGCGCAACGGAGATTAGGATTTCTTGTGCAAACAGTTTTTTTTTAGAATAGATGGGACAGATCGTTGGAGATATACGGTGTTGCCTTAAAACTAGATATGCAATGCAACCGGGTCATGGTTGTGCAAGTTCCAACGTAGGCGTGCCTTTTCAGAATTCTTTGGTCGTCTGGCTGTGGCATTTGACTCGAGTGTTAGCAGCCGCAGAGCATCATCAAGGCAACAACGCATGGCAAGCGGCTTGCCAGAAGCCAGAGGGACCGACGCCCCCCAGAGCCGAACATGGCTTCCATCAATAACCGTCTCAAGAGCCATTTAGTCCTTCAGCTTTCCGCTACAGATCACACATGCTCATGGAGTTCTACTTATCGTCACACCCCAAAGAGTTTAGCATCTCACAGGAAGCCTGCAGCCCCCAGCCTAACAAGATCTCCCAGCAGCAGAGTAGCTCCCTGGTGCGGCAGCCATCGGCATGACCGTGCCCGGCCTCCAGAAGGCTTCTTGGGGTGTACAGGAGAGGAGGTTCGAGATCTAAGAAGCTTCACGAGGGATCTTAAAACGGCCTGGATGCACATACCTGGTAGATGAGGATCAACAGGATGCGTCCTTTCTTCTTACTCTCGACTACGAGTATGCAAGGCTGGTAGACCTGCCCACGATAGAACACATTGCGGGAGACCTTTACATGACCTTTTGCAGCATGCTAGGAGTTTGACATGAAACCCACATTCGACACCCATGAGGACGCGAGAGTTGTTTTTAGTAAGGTGGGTTCCGCATTTCCAAAAATTAGGGGTGGGTCCCTATTATAATAAGGACTATCGTATTTGGGGGTCCTATATTCGAGTCCCTCTATTTATGGAAGCAACCATTTTGGGAAAACTCCAAGACCATATTCCAGGTTTGAGGAGCCTGGATTCACAGGCTTGTTAGAGCTCAGTAGTATGCTAATAGCAATCATGGCAGACAAAAAGAGCAGAAGTAGTCAAGATAGTAGTATGTACAACAATAGTATGAATAAAACTACTGGTAATACTTGTAGCACATTCTCTAGTATGTAAGGCCGGAAGCTTAGGTTCCCTAATCCCTGAGCACCTGCAGGTCCTTCAAAGTAGACCCTTTGACTCCTGACCTTTCATCCTTCTAGACTCATGTGAAATACTCCCCAATATATCCCTATGTACCCAAAATCCAAAGCCGCCCTAGACCCTAAACCCAAACCCCAAACCCTGCATTGGTCCCCGAAAGTACCGGCGCATGTCGTTCAGGCAGCTACTGCACGCAGCGAGCTGATGGCGAAGGCGGACACACAAAGTCCAAAGCAATGGCCAAGGTCTACATGGGCAGGTATCAATATTGGGGTTGCCAAGGGACCTTCTTATAGTTTAGTATCGTGCCTAGTATAGTCCCTGATAAGTAATCCATGTCCGTTAAGTTATGCAGGAAATATTGACTGTAGCTCACATGGATGTTCAGGATGATCGCAGCCCAGTTATAGGCTAAGGTCTCTTTGGAGGTTCAGGGTGTGATAGCCCAACGATACCTCACACTTTTATACCCATGTTGAGGGACTTAGGGGCCTTAGGGGGCTTATAATGGGGTTATTAGTAAAGTTCTGATTGAGTAGTTACTCTGAACCTACATGTAGGGTTTCGGGCCTGCATCTATGCAGAAGCGGACATGCCGCAAGTGCTAATACAACATGTCCTTGGCCTTACCTAGCACATCACTGAGTCGCTACATTCGTCAAGGTTTAAGCAGTCGTGGTTGAAAGGAGCAAGCGGCTGCTCTCGCTTCTTTTGCCGGTGGTGATGCTGCCGTAGTCTCCTGAGGAATTATTTGCATTCTATTATGGTGAAGCCCCAAGGATTTATCAAGAAGAATACTTTTACTATTGGTCGAGGAGGATTACAGACTGTTCATGCAGACAGAACATGCAGTTCTAGCCACGGCCGCAGCAGCAACAACAGCTAGAGCCGGGAGCCCGAGCTGGTGGCGGCAGCAGCAGCAGCAGCAGCAGTCCTAGTAGCAAAAGTAGGGGTTGGGGCTTACGGTTTAGGGGTGTGCAGGCCTTCAGACAGAAAGCTTCCGAGCTGAGAATTGTGACCCTGCGCCGACGCAACTCGAATCCAAACCCGAAACCCCAAGCTTCAATCAAAATCAGATCAGGCGTCGCGATGGCGGAGCGCCAGCAGGTGCTGCAGTCTTTTTCATGTGTTTGCAGCCTACGTTTAGCAGTATCCGAAAAGGATCTTTGAAGAGCTGACGCGCGAAGTTTTCCCAGCATTCCAGCTAGAAACACCTCAACGTTGACGTGCCGTCTTGCTGTGCCGTCAGATACCTCGAAGGCTCGGGTTATGAGGTGCCACGGTTTAGAGTTGAGGCTGTTCCTGATCGTTTTGTTTTGAAGTTTCAAGCTTAGCCTCTGCAGTACAATAGGGCGTGGTACACATGAGACCTTCTGCTCGGTGTTTATTGGGAATGAGGGAGTGAAATCGTATTGAAGCCGTCATCGGCTAACATGGGCTAGTTAAATTAGAAGCTTCGGTTAAGCGTCTTGATACTGCAAACGGGATTGGGTAGGAGGATTCCACATGTCTCAAGCAAGTCTGCTGCAGATCATCGTTTGCACCAAGCAGTACAAGCTCCATCATGAATGGTATGGAGCCTGCTACCAGAAGCTGAAGCACCGACATGCAACTGCTAGCGATTAGCTGCACCAATACTTTCACCAGACAAGCCTTACGAAGTCTTAACCAAAGTCCGGATGATCTCCTGAAAATCCTTGCGTGGTCGTGATATGATTCGCTACAGCCATTCCAAACCCGAGCCCTTCTAAAGACTCCCAAAACCTTCCGCCCTAAGCCGGATCATGCAAACCCTAAATGCCTTCAAAGCCGTCAGCCGGAAACCGAAAAAGACAAAAACGCAGTTTCCGTGTCATCCTTTGACTATTACAGAAGGCTACACATGCTATACCCCCAAAACCTTTTTTCCTAGTCAGTTAGATCCGAAGACCTGAGCCCTGAAGCCCTAAGACCTGAGGCCCTAAACCCTAAGCTTAAACCCAAAGCCCTCAACCCTCAAACCCTCAACTCTATATACCCCTATATACCCCTAAATACCCCTAAATACCCCTATATACCCCTATATACCCCTATATACCCCTATATACCCCTATATACCTCTATGTAACCCATATTAACCCCTTGAAGCCCTATGAGATCCTCATGCCAGGGCCAAGCCCAAGGGGACACCGCTACGGGAGCGCTTCATGGGTCTGGTGAGAAGCTTCTGCAGCAGCTCGGCTGACGGGGTTGCTGTTAAGGAACTTCATGGAGTTTAGGGTTTAGGGT
>CAJNIZ010044321.1:36027-46127 GCA_905231905.1 Symbiodinium pilosum
GGGGGATACTAGGAGTATAGACTACGGTTCATGTCCCGAAGCCCACTGTGTGGTCTCCCTTGTGCGCAGAAAGACTTATCCCAGGCACCACGCTGCGCAGCCGCCACCGCGGCATCACCATCTCTTAGAGACGATTGCTGGTCCGTGGATCCTCCTTTCTAGGGTTGCCAAGGTGTCGGGTTAGGCACAATAGTTCAGGGTTTCTGTTTGTGCCTCTGCCGGTCAGGGTTTTTTGTTCTGCGCCGCGCCAACAAGAACGTTTGGCTTTGTGGCTTCGCTGGTCTTCTTTGTGCCGGGGGGGGGGGGGGGNNTGAAATCATTCAGGTTTTTATCTTGGAGCCATCAGGTTTGGGTTTTGCTTTAGAGGGGTTATGCAATGTAGGGGTTCTTAGTATCAATCAGGTGAGAGAGCCTTTGTAGAACAGGGGGTGCTCAGGGGTTCCGGCAGTCATCATTACGAAAGTGCAGTGCAGCCTACCGTAGCCGTAGCCGGCATCACACGGGAAAGGTGATTCTCAACGAATGGTTCGCGCTTTGGGAACAGCTCTGTAAGCAAGCTTATGCTTTGTGGCTGACGCCTACAAAGTCTGGGTAGGCCCCTGGGATANNTCAGTATTTTCCCTAATGGCTTTAATAGGGGACCCTATATATGAATACTTTTTAAAGGGTTTTAGGGGCCAACCCAGAAGTACAGGGCCAACTTGAGAGAGTGTGTATGCTGCGGACCAGCCGCAGGAACCACCGAGCAGTCGGTGCTTTTCTGCGCGCATCTTTCAAAAGAGGGGTGCGCTGCAAATGACCAAAATTCTGGCGGTGCTTACTTGCTGATGCCCGGCAGAACTCCTAGGATGGCTCCTGTGCAAAATTTTGGTAGGCATGTGTCGCTCCCAGGCATCAGCAAGCTTAACGTTAATCCAAGCAGTAGTCTTGCACTTCTGTGTATCGGGCATGAGTTCGATCCTCACCAAAGCGACACAGGTGTGGTGCACCGTGAACTGTCGTGATTGTTGATGAGGCAAGATGATGAATTATTCTGAAACGGCTCCTTTTTGCAGATGCTCGTGAAGTGTTCCAGTTTTTTGGTGTACCTTTAGTTACCAAAAGTAACATTGAAACAACCTTGCTTGAATGGCTAGCCTTCTAGCGTTGTAGAGGCATGGTTGAGGGTTCGTAATTTCGTGCTTTAGCGATCAAAATTTGCAAAGGTAATGGTCCCAGGTTTCCTGTGTGACGAAAAAATAGTATACGGTACCTCAAACAGATCCCAAAATGAGATGGGTAGTTAATCAGGCCCCTTGACCCTAAACCGATGCCTTTCCAGGCCCCTTTGATGGGGTCCCTTCTTAGGGCTTCGCGGGGCGTTGCTTGCGGCGCTTGGGAGGGTTGACTTGTTGTCATGCGCAGATGTGCTCTCTGGGCTGTTCAATAAAAGCTTACCGCGTAGGAGAACTACCATGGTTTAGGGTTTAGGGCCTAAATATTAGAAATATGGAGGGCATTGGGTTTGAATAATGGAAAAACCAATGGAAGAGAAGCTGGAAATCAAATGCAAACTGGAGGTCTATGGGGCTTTATTAGGATGATGTAATGTAAGGGCTTAGGCAACTATTGTACCAATATCATCGTTCTAGATTCCTGGTATGATTCGATTATGGCACCGGGTACCTCAACTGTCCTCAAGATGATATTGGTACTGATTTAGGCTACCCATGCAGGACCCTACATGATCAGCCAAGCGACGACTACCAAGACATTCAGCTGCTGCTCAAAATCATGGCTACAGGTGTTTGAGGCTCCCCAAATTAGATGATTTTTTTTGGGGGGGAGCTGTTCTCACGGGACCCTCATTTGCAGAAACATAGTATTCAGTAATTGTACGACGGTTGGAACTCCATTGAGTATCATGTTCTTCCAAATTAGGTCTCTTTAATTGGAAGCCCTCCACCTGCAACAGGCCAAATTTAGGGGATACAAAAGACTTTCGGAGCCATCAAAATAAGGAACCATGTTTAGGGTTTAGGGTCGTACCTTATTAGGAGACTTCTTTTTGGTGCTTAAGGCCGAGTGAGTGGGGGGAAGGACTCCTATAGTCATGGGTATATAAGCCGCTATAAAGGTTCTCCAAACCCTAGACCCTAAACCATTTTTACTGTTATTACTGTTATGCTGGTTACTGATATTGTTACTATTAATCTAGCTATTGTATTAGGTATTATGATTATTATTACCATTATCATTATCACTAGTATTTTAAGCACCAGCGAAGCTTCAGTGGCTACCGGAGACAGCCCGGGGAAGCTAATTCGGACGCGCTGCGATCCATCGGTACAGCATTTGGCATCGTAGTGGCCGGCACCTGCATGCGGGAGTGAAACCTCATATGATCCTTGTTGAAAACGAGCCTTGAAGGCGAGAAGGGCAGATAATGTCGACCCCTGATTCTGAAACCCCCTTTTTGTAAGGGCCTTAATTTGGGATCCCTATTATAACTCCCCGTTAATGAAGGGGAGGAGGTCTAATAGTCACACGTACATTAAATTAGGACTTCGTAGGATTGCGACTGTGCTGCTCCAAGGCAAATGGAAACTACTATAGTATCTTGGGGTTATATAGGGATAATGGAAAAGAAAATGGAAACTACTATAGTATGTTGTGATTATCCTCTACCGCTCAGAAGGCCAACGCGAGGGATGAAACGACCTCCGGAGCAGCCGGGGCCAGATGAGTAATAAATTATAGTAAATTATAGTATATTATAGTATATTATAATATATTATAATATATTATAATATATTATAATATATTATGGTATATTATGGTATATTATGGTATATTATGGTATATTATGGTACTTGTGGTCGAGATATTGTAGTCCAGAACATGAGGAGTAAGATTACATCATCCCTTTGAGTGTAGCACAGTGTCCTGGAAGAAGTCAACGTTACTTGTGTCAACCATCAAAGACAGACCACCCACGTAGAACTTTCCAGTGCAAGCCTGATCCTAGCAAATTCCCAGCGGCCTCCGGATAGCAAAAACGCCCAAGACACCCAAGGGCTCCCTTGTCATTCCCCAAAATTGGCCTTCTGAAGGAGTCTGTCTTAATTGCGGGTCCCATTCAGTTTTGCGAGTTGGGTTTCTCGTTTGAGGCTAGGGTTATGAGTCGTGAAGTCAGCACCAATGTGGAAGCTGCCCGCCATGTACATGGTCGAGAGGAAGTATATAGGGTTATTAGGGAATAGTTGGGAGCGTAAAGTATTTGGTGCCCATGTGAGAAACTATGAAGATACAGCAAATCCTGTCTTGCCTGTTGATACATTTCCTGCAGGCTCGTAGGTCCCACAGGATTCAGGGGTTTAGGGTTTGCGGGGCTGGATTTTTGGCCGCAGTCCCCGCTAGACAGGTGACTAAACTATGGAGTTTTGTTGGTATGCATGTGCCTACTCATAATATACAATAATATACTATAATATACCATAATCTACTATGATATGTTAATAATATACCGTAACATACTATAATATACTATAATATACTACAATATATTACGATGTACTATAACCTATACTGAAGCCCTGGAAGCAATACATCTAAGTCAAACAAGAGTCCGAGCACCCAGTCTATTCGGGTGTTTCCCGAAATTAGGGGTACCGTTTCGAGGGTCCCTATCATAAGGATTCTAGTATATTGGGGTCCCCTTATATAGGGAAACTACCATTTGCCTTAGCAAATTCCAGTAAATGACTTGATGTAAGGGCTTTCCTTTCTCGTTGCGGCAGTGACGTTGCCACATTGGGGCTTAAACATTTGCTCACGCAAGGTTGCTCCTCGTTCTTATGACATCTACTGTTCGACCTCGCAAGCCGAAGCCCAGAGCTGTGTACATCCAGTCCTTTGACAACCAAAAAGAAAGTACAGTGAGCAAGTAAGACATTCCGATATGATATCATTGATTGCAAGATAGAATATTTCATATAGCAGAATCTAATGCAGGTGTCCCTGAATCTCCCAGGTGCTGGGTTCTCTTGACGCCCCACCAGCGTCCCGGTGCAACGGCGTCTGCTCTTCGGGTCCCATGGCCGATTTCTGTGGAGAACAATGTTTAGGGTTGAGGGTTTAGGGTACCCTCAACTCTCAAAAACTGGATTGCTGTTAAGGAACTTGAATAAATTCACCATAATGGGTACAGATAATAATAACATGGTTTCGCCAAAATAGTAACAACAACCCTCAACAATGAGGACCCTGCAGGGCTGAGGATCAAGGGTTTAGGGTTTAGATGGTTTAGATCAATACTTATTATGATCGTATATTCAGAAGCTGAAGGTTATCGGACTCCCTGAGTAAGCATTGCAAGAGGTAAGTTCCTGCTTCGTATATTCATGCTTAAAAGGAAAACGATCCTTGCTAGGGCTATAGGCGCTAGGGGTAATTCTGGGAAATGGATCCCTGAATGGGTTCCAGAAACTCATTGCCACCGAATTATCCGTAACGCTGTCAACTCTAAACTCTCTACGCGTCTCCTCTTCGAAGGGTTGGAAGCTCATGTACTCTTGCATGGAGCGCGTTATGTGATCTAGTTGTCAAAGCCCGAACCACAGAACATTAACACCAAACCTTAAACCTCCCAAACCCTGGACTCGTTTCGGCTGGACTTGTCGGTCTCAAAACCAAGTGCCAAGAATTACAACCCGACACCCAAACTCTGGATCCTGAATTCTAAACCTACATGCGTGGTTCCAAAGATTGAGGTGCCGCTGAAGCACCCCAGAACATTATACTCCTCATTACAGGGACCCATCCCCCCTCCCCCCAAAAAAAGAAAACATCACACACACCACACCAAAAACCTGACGTCTATTGTTTCAAATTCCAAGCCTTAAGCAACTTTTAGAACCCATCTATGCTGCTGCAATGTATATGTGTATATATACTATGCGTAGATATATATATATATATCCCTCCCTCTCTCTCTCTCTCTCTCTCTCCCTGCCTCCCTCCCTCTTTCCCTAATAACAAGGGATCCGCAATTTTGGAATCCCCCCCCGTATTCTATGTGCCAGGCGCTGGGTGCAGCACTGGCATGCCAGCCGTGTGGGCCTCTGCTCAATTAGGGGCCAGGCAGGAAAACACTCAAGTTATAACTGCGCTATAACCTATGTCCCCCTTTATAGCTACCACAACGGATGTTTCGTACGAGGCGTTTTCAAAAGGGAGCTCCTTTGCGGGTGGCTGCGATGTGGAGGGTTGAGGGTGTGGGGTTTAGAGGGCTTGGGGTTTAGGGATCAGGGTTTTTGCTCAGGGGCTGGGGCCTTCCAGGGATTCCAGGGTCAAAAAATGAATTGCCAGGAGCCTGAAGGCCCCCAAGGCGGGGTAGGACACCCCAACACCCCCTATTCTGAAAATCTCTGCAACACGGGGCCCCTAACCCTACATAATCTTACTGTAAGTGGTGTATATGTATGCATATAGGGGCAACCTAAACTCGTACTTGGAGTTGGCTGCTGTAGGTCTCCATCGGAGGGTAAGGTTCAAAGGGTTTCAGGGTTGTACCCCTGAGTTTCAAGATTTTCTCAAGGAACCCATAGTCAGGGAATCTTTGGGAATGCGACCTCAGGGGTACAACCCTGGAACCCTTGGAAAGTTGCATGTGAAAGGTGTAGGCGCTCAGTTTTTTAAGCGTAGCTTAGGCGCGGCGTCCGGCAAACATGGGTTGCCCTTTCGGACTTGCAGAGCTTGCGTCGTTTAGTAAATTTTAAAGGACATAATGGAATGAGAGGGTAACGGATTTGGGTCTGCGCAGTGGTCCTTGGAGTTTAGCGTTTAGGGGGGCGATATTTAAGAAAGCAGGCGACATCAGGTAGTATTCTGCATGGGCTCAAAATTCGGTCAAGACGGCCTCAGCTGCGAAGAGAGGAGTCTTCTGATTTTGTCCTACGGCAAACTTGGGTTTGCCAGTAAATCACGTTCTCTTTTGGCATTGGCTCCTACATAAACACCTAAGCTGTACCCGTGCCTCAGCTTACACGGAGCCCCATCTAGATGAGACTACTTGGAGGGTCAGGGGGACTTAGTAAGTAGGTTAGTAATGGGGATAATTGGGGTTACTATATGGGTTATAGGGGTTATTATCCTACTTACTAAGTCCCCCTGACCCTCCAAGTAGTCTTCATAGGGACCTCTTTGCAGATGCTAGTTTTGGAGAGGGCGAAGCCCAAAAGCAACGCCACACTCCAGCTTCAAAGCCCTGCTTTGCGATCCTCCCAGTGTACTGCTGGTGGGTCTAAGGGTTTAGTGTTGAGGCATATTCCTGAAGTTTAGGGTTTAGGGTCTAGGGCTTAGGCATATTCCTGAAAGCAGACCTGGTGGATAACCCCTCCTCTTCCTTTGAAAGTGAAGTGGCGAAGCTGAGAAACAGGTCGTTGTAGAACAAGGGTATATGAACCAGAGGCTTGCTCCAGATGCGGTGCCGTTTCCCCCTTGACTAGGTTCATTTCACAAAAGTTCGGGCTGATTAAGGCAGATCAGGCGGGGATCTAGGGGTGGTTCTAACAAGGGAACCCATGCTCTAAGGGTCCAACGACCCAAATAATAGGGTTTTAGGGCCCAAATACTATGATATGGTATTTGAACCCTAAAACCCTATTATTTGGGTCCCTGGACCCTCAGGGATGGTTATGATCGTCAGTTTTCAGTAGGTTTCTCTTCTTGAGCTGAGGCCGGGGGCAGAGCTCAAAGAGAAGGCATGCGGAGTGCAATTGAGGTTTGTGGCAACGAATCCCCCCAAAGATCAAACATCCTTACCCCTCTAATACTGTACTAAACATCCTCTACTCTATCATAAATTTTGGATAATGAGGGACATGTTCAGTATTGGGGGTGGCGGGTGTTAATGTTAGGATGAGGGGATCTTGGTTTTCGAAAGACTAAAGGTCAAGGTTGTCGTCCTCTGGTTTTCCGGGGAGTGTTCGCATGCGTTTTCTCTTGGATAGTCCTGGTCGAAACACATGGAAGTTTTTCAGAACTTTGGCAACCTCAGTAGGGACTCGCTATGTAATCGCCACATATTCCGTGCCGTCCTTTTTTGAAACGATGTCAGTTCTTGAATCTTGGTGGCTGATATTGCTGACGCGAGCCCCAAGTCTCAAATCCTAAAACCCCGAACCCTAAATTCTGATCCCTAAACCTTGAAACCCCAAGTCTCTACTCCATAAACCCTAAATCACTAAATCCTAAATCCTAAAACCCTACCGTTATCCCCCATAAGAAGCCTTAACCTTAATGATCCACCAAAATCGCAACCTAGGTGGCACTTTGGGAAAATTAGCAATTCCCCTTTCATTGTTTGAGGGAACCTTTCATTTAAACAGTTTTTGAGGCTTTAAAGCACCACCCAGTACCCCAGTAAGGAACCAAATTTCAGCAGTAGCCTAAGGCCTAAACCCTGAGTAAGACCCTAAATCCGAAGCCCCTACAGTAAGCCGGTAAGGAGTCGGTTAAACCCATGAGAGGCCCTAGCCTGGCTTCTGGGGGTAACCGGCCTCCGCCCGCACACTCAGGTTGAGAGCTGTTCTGAAGGTTATACAGTTATGCATGAGCTATAGTCGAAATTCCAGGTATCCCCCTTCATAACCCCACTGTTTTGAAGAAGTTCAGACTGTAGCTCACATGGAGTTTCGAGAGTTTGCGGGGAGTTTTGCGGGTTTAGGGTCTTAGGATTTAGGGGCCGGGCTTTGGGGTGAGGGTTTCAGGGCATAGGCTTAGGGTTCAGGGCTGTATGGTTTTAGGGCCTGGGGCATTAGGATTAGAGATGCAGGTTCAGGGTTCATTTTCGAAGCTTAAAGCCGAAGTTTCAGGGTTGAAGCACACCTCAATGTACCCTCCATAGAGGCCAAATACTCCCAAAGAGGACCCATGCAGATCCCTTTCAAGGGTCTTAATGAATGCTGAAAGATTTCCGTGAGGGTCGTTAAAAGGGTATGGAGGGATCATGTATGAGGGTGGGTCTGTATCGTGGCTTTGTGCAGCTGCGATATGCGGGCTATCTGGAGGGGACATTTTGCATTTTTGGCTTATGATCGGGTTTGAGCTGTACAAGCTGGACGCAACGGGGAAAATGCATTAAAAAAAAAACATGCGTGTGTACAAGGATAAAAAGAACGTTCTGGACAACGTTTCATAGTGTTAGTCTTTGTGCGTGGTGGGCCTAGGGTTGTGAGCTCCCTTGATTTAACCCCTTCAACCAATGTCAAAAAACCCTCCAGCGCCTGGACAAAGATATCCTCAGAATATTTTGAGAGCACAGAGGGAGTGATGGATAGGAGAAGGTGTGGTAGGTGATGTAGTGCGTTGACCTAATATTAGCCCCCCCTACTATTAAATATTCCCTAGATCCTAAAATGTCCCGCAATGGTGAGTATTCAATATCAGGGAAGGTGGGGGGGTTTGATATTAGGGGGCAGGGATTAAAGGCTGTTCCGCAGGTGTTGCTTCCGTTTGAGCACCCAACCCTTGTGTCCTTGCTATCATGGCACAGACCCTGGGTTTTAGTTTTAGGGTTTCGGGTTTAGGGTTCAGGGTCACCCACAAAACCCAAAAACAATTCTAAAGCCCGTAGAACCCCTACATAATCCCAAGATAACCCTTATAGAGCCCGTTTTAAATTCGTACAGAACCGTACATAGCAGCTAAACTTTTTTTTCCGAAATCCTGAGTCCGAACTCCTACGCACATAGCCCTAAAGAAAGCCTCTTCCCCCAACCCCAACCCTAAACACTTAGCCCTTTAAGCCCCAAACCCAAAGTCCCAAACGCAAAGCCCCAAACCTGAAGCCCTAAACCTCAGACCCGAAACCCTCTAGTCCTCCTCAAGTAGAAAGAAAATGGGGTATATGGGGATCTTATTTTTGTTATAACCAAAGCCATATTCTACCTACTTAAGGGGGACACTAACCCCCAACATCTACCCCTATTATAATATGGTAGTTTCCATTTTCTTTTCCATTATCCCTATATAACCCCATGATACCCCCGATATTGGGCCCTATAACCCTAAACCGACCAAGGGGACTGGGGCCGAGAACTGGGAGATGCCTCCGACACCGGAGTTCGCTGGCGTGCTGCGACCCCAAGCTGTCGAGATTTTTTTTGCAAGTGGGTTTAGGTTTTTAGGGATATAGGTTGGGTTATTGCCTCTTACAGTAACTGTTACCACAAGCGGTAATAGGAATTATAACAGCCCCTTAATAAGGCCCCCTTTAAGGACAGTTGCTGGGTGGGGGAATGACCCAAGATATAGGGTTTAGGGTTCAGGGATGTAGGGATGTAGGGTTCAAGGGGATGAGGGTGTAGAGATGTAGGGGTTCCACGAGTTTCAGGGTTTCGGTGTGTAGGGTTTAGGGGTTAGAATGTAGCAGGTTTCTTGCAGAGCTTCATGGCATGACGCAGAGTTGAGGTTGTTGAACTTTAGGGAAGTTATGGCACAAATACGCAGGAGTTGCAAACTGTGAAGCGGTGTTTCGTTGAGTTTGGCAGTTGCGGTAAGGTTCGGTAGAATGTGACAGAATGCAACGGAGGTTCACATGGTTTCGCAGATCTTACTGATGAACCGGGGTCATGGTGGAAAGATGACGGGTTTGCTTTGTTAATTTTCCAATAACTCGCTAATGTGCGCGCGAACTCTCACATTCGGTTCAGGTATATTTTCTTTAAACGATACATGCAGTAGCGCCGAAATGAACGAGACAGTGCGGCGTTTAGGGCAGCGCTAGCAAAATTGGGGTCTGCAGACACGAGGCTTCAAAGGGGACAACGCCCACCAGAACTTTACGGTTATGTAGGACAATGTAGGATGTATAGGGATGTATAGGGGTACATAGCTATATATAGGGATACATAGGGTTTGGGGTTTAGGGGGTTCCAAAAATTGTTGGCATAAGCCTTACTCCTATATATCCCCAATATCTACCCTATTATACTGTAGTAGTCTCCATTTTCCATTATCCCTATATAGTAATGGTAATCCTACCAATACCCTATATCTATATGGTAGTTTCCTAAAATAAGGGGACCCAAAAAGGGACCCCTAAAAAGGGACCCCTA
>CAJNIZ010044322.1:6165-49040 GCA_905231905.1 Symbiodinium pilosum
TAATACGACCCTCTTTATATTATTCTGTTCAGGCCTGATTTAGCTCTAATGCGACCCCCTTTTGTAATCCGGCCCCGACATTATCGCTTATTAAATGCCATAACTGTTGGTATTTGGGACTTAGGGCCTGGGGTTTGGTGCTCAGAGTTTACGACTCCGGGTTACTACAGGTTTTTGGGGGTTTGGGGCTGAGGGTTTCGGATTTAGGGCTTGGTTTTAGGGTCTAAGTGGTGGGGGAGGGCTAAGCCCTAAACCTTAAACCTTTGGGGTTATATTGGGATAATGGAAAAGAAAATGGATATATTGGGGTTAATGGAGAATCAAATGGAAAAGAAAATGGAAAATTGAAAAGAAACTGGGATTATAGAGTAGTTAATAGGGTTTATATTTTCTACTTCGTTATGACTCTGCAATCCTACATTACGCCCTGCTCATTTCCCCTCCTACACCCCAAGAAATCCCACAGGAGCTATAGTCTAAACTCCTAGTATCCCCCGTAATAAGGCCTATGAGAGTCCCCTATATAATCCCCTAGATAGCCCGCTTAAAGGAGCTTAGACTATAGCTCACATAGGGTCTAATCAGGTCTTCCTGTAGCCTTGTTTCGGAGAGAGGCTAGTCAGGGAGCGATGTAGCGCAGAGCTTCATAGCATGAGCCATGCCAATGCGGAGGCTGTCCGCAGACTCCAGCAAACGAGGTCACGGAAAATCTGGCCAGGACACAAGACCGCACGAACCACGCAAAGGCCAACTCCTGCTGATCAATGGATGCAACTGGGAAGGCTTCCGCATCTGGTTTATGCCATCCAGCAATCACTTTAAGGTACAAAGCTACCAGCGCTTGGTCAAGATGTAACGTAATCGCCTTGCAGCAAAGACGCGCGCCAGGCTTTCAAGAGTCTAGTCTGTAGCGCTTGGGGGATCACGGTTTAAACGCAGTGCGACCTAGAGTCTCTGAACTCCTTAAGGGGGGTTATGTGGGGTTTCTGTATAGGGGAGTATAAAAGACGCTTATTAAGGGGGATACTACGAGTTTAGACTATAGCTCATGTGCGAACGACCCATATGATTTCCTCGCATGTGGTCTTTTCCCTAGCGCCATCAAGGTACTCTAGTTGTGAGAAGCTCCATGTCGCTATGAACCGCAGGGTCCGATTCCGCAGCAAACGTAGCAGCATGAGTAGATTTCAAGCCCCATCCCGGAAACCCCAAGTCAGTAGTTTTCGCCATTCAAAGCCTCAGTGGTAATGATATGTCTGTCTCATGCTGCGCAATTTTTATAGTCTGGTCATAACCCGTCCGAAAAGCTGAGGCCATTTTTCACCCCCAACTCAAAACCCGAAACCCTTAAACCAAACAGCATACCAAGAGTAAGATTGAAACATGCCCCATGGTGTCCTATATTCTCCTACTGAAAACAGCAATCGTATTTCGCCATGTACTGACCTATTAAACCCTAAACCCTATAGGCCCTAAAGTGTGTTTCCTAATCCCCTTCCCGTAATATCAAAACACTGCACCATCCTTTATATCAAGTATTCTTTCAATATATTCTCATATATCACAATGGGAATTTTCAATTTAGGGGGAGTAGGGACTTTCAATGTTACACTCCCGGAAATTAGCATGGAACCCCAAAAGGGCCCCATAAAGACTACAGTCCCTCTAAAAGGGGACCCTATGAATTCCCATGTTTCGATACCCTATAAACCCTAAACCCTAAACCGTGTGGGGGATTAGCCCTGAGTGGGAGGCTTCAGCCTTGGAAGAGCTCCGCAAAGTCACGGACGCAGCTTTCGTAAAGTATGCGACGGGCAGGACTGCTAGTAGGGTTGGGGAGTCAGGGGTTTAGGGCCTAGGGGTTTTAGGAGTTCAGAGCTTTACGTAGAGTTTGGGGTATCTAACTTCAGTGGACGTAGGACGTTTTCTTTCAACACCTTATTAGCTTGCACTCCATATCCTGGCGTTGAAATTCCAAATCCTATGTGGCCAGAAGTGCACCTGTGTATGTAGTAATTACTCCCCTAAAAACCCTCGATCCTCCAGTCCAAAGGTGTGTATACATACATACATACATACATACATACATACATACATACAGGTATATAGGTATATGTGTGTATATATATATATGTACCACAAAGGAGGGTTCGGTCTCAGGGAGTGATTAGGCGGGGAGTACAACCCTAAACCCAAGTACCTAATCATCATATACTTGCCCAAAACCTGTACTATAACTACTATTTCCCCAAACCCAAGTCCTCAACTATTGGGTACTTGGACCCTAAACCCTAAATCCTAATACCCTATATACCCCTATAGATCCCTATATATCCCTACATATCCCCTGTAAAGGACACCTAATTGTTGGGTACATGGACCGTCTGGGATTGGGCCTGCAGGATGCTTTTGACGCACTCGCACAGGGTTTAGGGCTTAGGGTTTGGGGTTTGTCTTTTAGGTATCAACGTAGAGACATTTTCAAAACGTGTGCACGCACCAGTGTCTGTGTATATATATATATAACTATATTAGGTGTACACACGCATGTGTGTGTCTGTCTGTGTACATGTACATTTGTATTTATTATCAGGCTCAGAGATCAAGTAGTTGTCATCTTCTCAAAGTATCTGGGCTGCCAGTTCGGGGTACCCTTGAACATAAGCTCCTGACTTTTGGGGTAGATACCGGCCTCCGCCCTAAGCCCTAAACCCTAAACCCTGTTGTGCGCAAGTTCCGAAATCGTGCAATCCCGGAGCTGAAGCATTGTCACTTATCCTTCCGAGACCTTGAAGATGAAGCCTGCCACCGAAACACCTTAAACCCTCAACCCCAAGCCCTGACGATCATGCCCTCAAAACTTACAACCCTTATAGTCCCCGCTAAGCAGTAGATAGAATGTGGGGTATATCGGGATCTTATTACAATACACCCGGATCCGTCTTCTATCTACTTAAGGGGGACTATACACCCGAAACTGATATTCTAAGCAGACTTGAGAATGAGTTCTTATAGGATCGGCCACCAGATCTTCATGCGCCGCTACTCGACCTTGCACTGAACTGGACTCCCAAAGAAGGGCAGGGTGTAGGAATTTGTGCGAGGCACTAGTCGGGGAGAACCTAAAGACCCGAAAGCTTGCAGTTCGGGACCTATAGTTTTGGGCCCAATACCCCAAGCCCTGAACCCTAAGTTGTGGGCTAGGTCCCTTATGCGGATATAAGTGGTGGCCTGCGAACCTTCAGCACTAAACGTTCCGCAAGCCCTTCACGTAGGTGTTGTGGGACTATAAGATTCGTAGCCTTAGGGAGACGAAGGAGACAGGGAGATCATCCAGCGATTGTCAGCTCTTCAGGATTTTGGGGTTTAGGGTTTATCAAGTAAGTATTAGGGAACCTCAACCCCCAAACCCCAAAACCTGAACCCTAAGCCCGAAACAATCTTTCAAGACCTTGGTTTTTCGGCGCAGCATTTCAGAGCAAGAGGCTGGATCGTCTGTTTTGAAACGTTTGACTTAGGGTTTTGTTTCAGGGGTTAGTGCTTTGGGTTTGGGATTCAGGGCGGAGGTGTAAGTAGGGATGAGAGCTTGTAGTTCAAGGTGTAGGATTGAAGCTCAAAACAGTGCTACAAAAGTTCGACTCACAGAACCACATGTGAAAAAACTGGTCTGTTTTTCTCTAAGTTGGACCCCCTAGACTCCTACCACTGGCGTCGCAGGGCCCCCTGAGCTTTAAAGTAGTATGAATTTAAAGCGGGGTAGTCGCGACTCTGCTGGCAGGGCCAAGGGAAATGGGCGCAGGACACGTAGCAGTTCTATACCTGAGAAATGGCCTCGTAAGTCAAAAATCTTGGAGCGGTGATGTAGTGATTCTGAATCTTCTCTAATTTAAGGGCCCTTCATGCTTTTGCAGGATGTGTGTTTCAATATAATTGCAAAGGAGCCTCGCATTTCCTAGAGCACCGAGGGCCGAGCTGCCAATACTCACAGAAACTTTAGCCGTAAACTCAGAAGACCTTCGGCGAGACTATGACCCTAAACCCTAAAGCCTAATTCGGTGCATCTGACTTTAAGGCTCACGGCCCTAAACCCTTAGCCCTAGAGAGTATCAGTTGGGTAGAAGGAAGGATTGAGGGTTTAGGGTTTAGCGTTTAGGGTTTGGGGGGGTTTAGTATAGGGGCCTAAGTAAGTACGAATGTTAGGGTTCCATATTCCTTGTACAATTATTAGTATATGGTACCTCAAGTGAACCTCAAAATGATATTTGGTAATCACTTGTGGCCCCCTGGATTATAGTAGTTTCCATTTTCTTTTCCATTATCCTTATATAACCCCAATACTATACCCCTATAATCCCTATTTAACCCCTAAATAAGCCCTGAAATTCTTTAGGCCCCTGTAGTAGGGGAACCCTCCAAACAAAGACCAGCAGGCCTAAGTCCTAATGCCGCGCACACACCTGTCAAAAGGGATCTTGCCCGAAACTCGCACCCCAAGCAGGGCTTAGGATTTAGGAGTTCCAATGTGGCAGGATATGCCAAAGCAACCCTGATCCCTTAACCCGAAGCAGGATATGCAAAATCCTAAGCCCTAAACCCTAAACCCTAATGCCAAAGTTTCAACTACAGAACAACCTGCCAGGTGACACTTGTTAATTCCTTTGGGTTGGCCCCCTTTTTGGGGCTCCATGTCTGTGAATAATGCCTACATTGGATTTGGTGTTCTGGGTTTAAGGTTTAAGGATGTATGGCTTAGGTCTAAAACTAATCCCAACATTGGGCCGTAAAGTCTACACCCATTACCTACATTGGGCCACTTGGGGCCCTATAGGGTTACCCTTATACCCCAATTTCCGTTTAATTCTACATTTTCTGTTCCGCATTTTGGGTAATCCCAAGCCCCAAGCCCTAGAGGTTACGGATGTCGGGGAAGGAGAAGCGCAGGGCATTGACAGTGTCCAGTAGAGTGACAGCGGCAAGCTTTAGACCAACTATGGGGGAGGTGGATACCAGACTTAAGGGTCTATGGGGCTCGGGGTTTAGGGTTTAGGGTCTGCGGTGGATACTAGGGTCTAAAATTTAGGGTTTAGGGTTTACTAGAAATCCTGCGTGACCCTCTGCACCTTCGATCTTGGGAATTACTGGAATTTAGCATATACTGATTGAGGTCGGGCAGGATTTTTAGAATCGACAGCAGCTGCGGTCATGCTTAAACATGCCTAACAGCAAGAGAGCGCAAGAGAACAAGTAGGGGCCCAGGTCTAGGGATTTATGTTTTTTGTGGCCCGTTGCGCTAGCCTGGCTAGCTATGTTCCGTGATATCCTTGGTGCTTCTTGCATATAGAGATTGAGTGAGTCCCAATATTTGATGGTAATCATAGTACATGTTTTGGGCAAGTATATGACTATTAGGTACTCGGGCCCGTAGGGGTTCGAAAGCGTGCTGGAATTCAAGGTCGACTTCTTAGAAGTCTGAGGGTGTGAAAGGTTTGGGACATGGCGTGCATGATTGAAATCATCCTGGACTATGTGCATGACGTGGCATTTCTTGCCGAAGACCAGGACAAGCTCCAGGGCAAATATGACACCTGCGTAGAGTTTGCCACGCGCCTTGGGAAAGTACTTCTTCGCTGTGCCAATTGCTGTGACAGTGCAATGCAGCAGCACGGAACCTCGATTATCTGCAGAGCCACGACTGGCTCTGCCAGAAGGGAAACCGGGATGCTTGTCAATTTTCCGAAGGTTCTTGGGACCCTAAAGTCCTGCTCCCGTATCTGCCAAAAACACAAGAACATACACCCGCAACAACTGCACACCCTTAATCCTAAATCCTGACCCCCAAAATCCTGAAGCCCTACATCCCTCAACCCTAAACCCTTAATAGTCCCCCAACCTTAAATCCCTCAACCCTAAATGCTCAACCCTAACCCCTCAACTGCTAAACCCTTTTAATTCCTAAGGCCTAAAGCCCTAAACCCTGAACCTTAAACCCCGAACCCTAAACCCTAAACCCCCAAAGCCCTAAACCCTAAGGACTAAAGCCCTGGCCTTGCAACTGCAGGCCAGGACTTGATCAACCTCATCACAGATTCTGGGCCTCTTGGCTCTGAGGCTGTCAGGTTTAGGTACGGGCCTGTTAGGGTTTTGGGTTTTGGGTAGGCTTTATATAGGGATTTGGAGGGGAGGGGTAATTACCATCCGCCCGTTTAACATTGATTTTAATATGCCGCGGTGGGAAAGACATATATATATATATGTATATATATAATCAGGAGGGGCCCCCTGGTTATATTTTGTCCTAAAGGTCCAAGGATCCAAGCAATAGGGTTTTAAAGCCCAAATACCATTAATACTATTGTATTTGGGCCCTCAAACCCTATTATTTGGGTCCTTGGACCCTTAGGGTTGGTTCATAATCAGGAAGGGCCCTAAACCTAAACCCTAAACCCCTAAACCCTAAACCCGGTATTTTGGTTATAATGCTTATTTTTTTTGTGCATCCTACAGTTTCGGGGGCATATACCTAGAGTCATGTAATTCGGCTGCCATCCTGTAGGTGGAGGGTTTCTTTAGGTTGCTGGTGACATGGCCTTAAGGTCTAGGGTTCAGGAATTAACCCTAAACCCTTAGGGTTCATGTTTCCTTTGGAGCCTCTGACTTGCTCTGAAGATTTAGAAGCCAACACAGGGATGAACGACCAAGGATACTACAGGGGCCTACTGAGTTCTGAGGGTTTAGGCATACATTTGGGGTTTAGGGTTTAGGGATAATAACCCCCATCAATCAAAATGCCAACGTTAAAGGTGTTAGATGCCCTGCATACTGAAGGTATGGGGTACCTCAACTAGACCTCAAATGTGGCTGATTAGGCCGCCTCAAGTGCAGTGGCTAAGAGGTTTTTCTGAGAGTAAACCATGTGCCCATAAAAGGGATTCGTACCCATTTGTTTATGTCTTTGCCTTTTTCGAAGGGTCTAGGCCCCTAGAGTTTTAACTACCCCGAAGGGTCCGAAGACCAAAATCATAGGATTGTAGGGCCAAAATACTATACGAAATATCAAAAGGTATTTGGGCCCTAAAGCCCTATTACTTGAGTCCCTGGACCCTTAGAGGACTCCAGGTAGTACGTACATGCAGTTATTTGGGGGGCTTGGGAGGTTTGCCTATGCAATGGTTTGCCTCTGCTTTAGGGGTTGAGGGCTTAGGGTTTAGGTTAGATACATCCTGAAACCTTGGACCCTAAACCCTACACCCTAAACCCAGGACCTCGGTTGATCTCTATCTCGAAAGCCCAAAGTAGTACGTGTGTAGGACCAACCTGGAAGTAACTAGCTAAACCCTAGGGTTTAGGGTTTAGGGTTACCTTGAGTCCTAATCCAAACGTATAAGCCCTAAATACCTAAACCGTAAACCCTAAATCCTTAAACCCTCAACCCCATACAGCTGGCCGGAGGTTCAATAGTAAAGCCTGTAATTGATGTCTGGTCTAGTTCTAGTACCCACACCCCTGTGCGGATCTAGAAGCTGGAGCCCCTTAAGGGTTCCTGCAAATCTCCTAGTAGCAGTATAAGGTACCAGAAAAAGGGGTTCTACTTTCTAGATCCTCAAAGGGATCTGGGTAAAACGTGCCCTTAGCAAACCCTAAGCCCTAAACCCTAAGACCCTTAAACCCCTAAACAAATATTCCCTAGGGTGCAGTGGTTTACGCGAGACAGGTACCGGGAAGGTTGGGGCCTTGGGGAATCGTTTGAGCGACTGGGGAGGTTTGGGGAGCATTCGGAATTATAAATCCTCAAAAGGTCCTTCAACACCCAAAGCCCTAGTAGACCTGCTTCTGCTGTGTAACCTGCTGAACTTCAGCCTGATGTTGAGGCCTAAACGGTTGGAAAATCCTTAAATCCTTAACCCTAAACCCTAAACCTCCACAAGATGAGTAGAGGGAGCTTGGAATGAAAGTTGGGATGATAAAGGGTTTCCCTACAGGGTTTAGGGTGTAGGGTTTTGGTTTCTAGGAATTTGGAGGATATTCATACTCCAGTATCGTTGTGCTAGGAGCTATAGTCTAAACAGCTAGCATCCCCCTTCATAGCCCCAGTAATCCTTCCCTACATAATCCCCTATACAACGACCTTTTACGGAGTTTAGACTATGGCTCACATAAGGACAGCATTTGTAAGCATTCAGGCTTCCACATTGAGTGGGCGTTTCTCAGACTCTTCTTCCGATGATCCCTCAGGCAACATGACTACGATCTCCTACTATGCACCATTAGGGTACCTTTACAAGTATTACAAGGCTTCGTATAAGGGTTGTATAGGTTCTGTAGGGATATATGGGTTTAGGGTTTAGTGATTAGGGTTTAGGGTTTCCCAAAAATAGTCGTGCTCTTTGGGGGCCGCTAGAATAGGGACTATTCGTATATTGGGTTCTGTATTGGTGTCCCCTATTTTGACCAACATCCATTGGGCTTAGGGTTTCAGAGTTTAGGGTGTGCTCATTTCGAGAAAATGTCAAGCACATGATTTTCCATGTCGATCCCTGGCCCCCCGTCAGGCAGACCAATGCGGGGTTTAAGATTTTGGGTAAAACCTTAAAACCTAAACCCGAAATCCAAACCCTCAAGCCTTCTTCTGTCACAGATCCCCCCTCCATACCCTCTGCAGAGCCCAAATACCACTGCAAAATGGGTCCTACATAGTCTCTTTTCAGCATATTTGGGAAAATGGGTGCTGGTAAACCTCAAAGCCTCAAACCCTAAACGAAACCTGTAGCAGAAGTGTATATACATATATATATATATACACACACTTTTTCATTTCTTTTAAGCCCAATCATGGGAAACTGGGCGGATCATTCATGACATTGAGGCTTGAAGACAGGCCAGACTTTCGTGCCAGAGTCGGCAGCATGCCCGCACTAGAGTTTAGGTGTTAGGGTTTAGGGTTTAGAGTGTTTGGGGATATAGGGGCTTTATAAGAGGTATATAGGGGTTATATGGGATCATGGAAAACCAAGTGGAAACTACTATTTAGGGTTTGGGGTTTAGGGATCGGGGATTAGGGACTAGGGTTGAGGGTTTTGGGATTAGGGTTCGGGAATCAGGGTTTAGGGATTAGGGTTCAGGGATCAGGGTTTAGGGATCAGGGTTTAGGGATTAGGTCTCAGGGATTAGGGTCAATGTACAATGTATTAGGGTATAGGGACTAGGAGGGTTTGGGGTTCAGGGTTTCAGGCGTTGGGGTTGTGGATTTTCCCTTGGAGTACTAGATACTGCCAATATAGAAAAAGATTAGAGCTTCCGTTGTTTGGGCTCAGTGTACGTAAGCAGAATCGGAGCTAGCTTGACGCGACTACCCCACTAAATCTTAAAGCCAAAGCCCTAAACCCTAAACCGTAGAACCCTGAACGCTAAACCCTAAGCCCTAAATCCTAAACCCGAAACTCAAAACCCTAAACTGTAAACCCTCAAACCCACTCCCCAAAGCCTAACCCTAAGGTTCCAAGGACCCAAATAATCGGGTTTTCGGGCCCAAATACTTTTTTGTTGATGGTATTTGTGCCCTAAAAACCTTCTTTTTTTGGGTCCTTCGGTCCTTAGTTAGGGTAAAGCCAAATCCCTAGACCCTAACTCCTAAGGCCCGGACTGCAGAAATTTGTTCTAGGCCCTACACGGGGCTCCGCTGAAGCCTGTGCGAGGGTAAGATCCCTGAAGTAGCAATGTCCAAGTGCCCAATAATCTGCTTTTTAAGTTGGGGTCTATAGGGGTATTGGGTTTAGGGTTGAGGGTCCAAGTGCCCACTAAGTAGATACTTGGGATTTGGGGAATAGTAAGTATGGCACATGTTTGGGAAAAAAGAATAATTATTAGGTACTTGGGCCCTTAGGGCCAGACTATATCTAGAACCGTAAGTATGACCCTAGGAATGATCCTGCACAAGCTGGGAAGCTGTCCTGGGCTCTTAGGGGAGACAACAAAAGGTATAGCGGTAGAGTGAGAGGGACGTAACCGCTTTAGTGGCGCCTGTGTTTTCAAGGGCGCCACAGGATCTTTATTATAGGGCACCCTGAACTCAAGTAGGCCTATGACTGCGAGATCCCGAAAAAGGACAGCCTCTGTCTCACGGCTGTTTGTTACCTAAGTGTGGGCAAAGGATTGGCCTTGGGTGCTAAGCTTTGTCATCCCCAACCCTTCAAACCTAAACCCTAATATAGGGGCTTAAATGATAACCAATATTATTTTCCATATTATATATATAGGTATAGTATATGGTAATTCAAATGGACCTCAAAATGATGATGGTAATTATTTAGGCCCCTGTAGTACAGCCTGCCCTGTGGCTGCAGGTAAGTTGTGTCATCTCGCGATAGGGGTCCCGACGAAGGTTTGTCATCGCTATGGTGGTCTGTGGTTAGGTAGGAATGAAGGCATGGATCCTTATAGTAGTCCTTATAACCCATTGTAGTAGTTTCCATTTTCTTTTCCATTCCGTCATTCCCAGCTATCCAAAGGCCAGTATGGGGGTCATTAGTTGAGGGCAGGGTTCCGGTCTGAGGAAAAACTGAGCTAGCCATCGGGTGGCTGTGTGTGGGAGTTTCCATAAACAGGCGGACACATGTGTGTATATATATATATGCATGTATGTATACATATACAAGGAAAATATGTGTAATGCATATGTGTATTCCTCATATATATACACATACAGATATGAACATACTAGGTTTCTTGATCTAGGGCCACCAACAAGACCCCCCCCCAACAAGACCCCCCCCCCCCTCCATTGTTTGAAGCCGGCATCAGTGGCAGTTGTGGCGATAGTTGCGGACGTTTTTGGAGCAGCAGAGGGACCCTAGAGGCTCATGGGTGACTACAATTAAAGTTTGGGGTTTGGGGTTTCTTTAAGGGTCCATGTACCCAATAATTGGGTACTTGGCATATTGGCAATAGTAATTCTAGTACAGACTTTGGGTTTGTATATGATTGTTGGGTACTTGGACCCTTAGGGTTTAGGGTTGGTTCATGGCTAACTACACCCCAAAGTTTGGGTACTGCCTCTACCCGCTAACATTCTGAAACCCAATGCGGAGGTGAGGTGTGGGGCTGAGATCTTCGAGTTGTGGAGTCTGCTACTTTAGATTCAGGGTTTAGGGTGGCACTAGCGGCGTTCGTTTCAGTAGTTGATCTGAACTCAGACTTTGGGGTTCAACTTCGTGAGATTGGAACGAAGCTAGCGGTGGTGGATAATGACTTTTGATGCTAGGAAGCATATCTGCATTATCTGCTGTGATGTTGTTGTCGCTGTGCTGAGCTGTTCTAGCTGCCACCCTGAGCTAGTAACTTTGGCTTTATGCCATCGTTTGCAGTAGGATCTCTTTTCGTGCCTACCCAACGTTACCTCCAAAGCTACAAACCCTTCGCCTACGTAACGCTAGAACACCGGATTGGCCCAGATCAAGTTTATGACGACACCGTGGAGCTGCAGCTGGAGACTTGCCAGCCTTTTTGTGGTTCTCGGGCTTCGGGTTTACCATCACCTTAACTGACCCGCAAGCCGCAATTAGGAGCTTGTTCATGGGGGGCTGTGCTAATGTGGAGGTCCAAGTACCTAATAATTATATACTTGCCCAACACCTGTACTCAAATCACTATTATTCACAAATCAAGTACCTAATTATTGGGTACTTGGACCCTTAGGGAGAAGGGCATTGGCGTTTAAGGCTTTTTCGAGGTGCAGTGCTCCTAGAGGTTCCGACTGTACGCTGAGGTTTCTTCCGCTCGGGGTGTAGTCCCGACCTCTGTTCAGCTACAAGCAGTAAGCGCAACACGATAAGCCTAGCTACGTACAGGATGCAGAGACCACAAGTTTATATAGCGCTCACTATATGAGCCATAGTCTAAACTCCTAGTATCCCTCTTCATAACCCCTAATTCTAGTAGTCCCCTATATAATCTCCTATGTCCCCCTGTAAGTCATTTAGATTAATAACCACTAATTATAGTAGTTCCTTATAGAGTCCCATATATGTCCCCCTTTAAGTCGTTTAGATGATGGCTCATATGAACTACAGTCAATATTCCCTGATCAACTTAATGTACATGGGTTCCTTATTAGGGAACATATTAAGGACTATACTAAACAACAAGAGGGACCCTAATGTCCAGCCTTGATGGTCCCTGGGTAAGGCTAATATTGACAGTAGCTCATATATGAGCATCTTGGCCTATAGGAATTCTTCCTTCTTTGGGTCCGTAACATACACGTATTTCACCTGTTTGGGAAAGGGCTTAAACTTTTTAAAGGTGTAATATAGGGGTTATACTGGGATAATGGAACCGAAATTGGCACCACACCGAAAGAAGCCTACTTTTGACAACCTGCCAAACCGCAGCGGTGCGGTAATACCTGCCACGAAGGCTGGTTGACAGAATCCATTTAACCAAGCCCGGGATTTCTAGTGCCATGGAATACCAAGCGCAACAGGGCAGAGCCACTTACAAAGGAAAGACTTATGACTTTCACTGACTTACCCTCCCCTAGATTAACAACCAACCTCATGTAGGCACCTTGTGATGGGACAGGAGTGTACAAAATATAGACCGAACCCCTAAACTCAAAACCTTAAACCCCAAAGCACTAAAAGCACCCCTCCTCAGCTTCCGTTTTTCTCTGGCAGGGCAATTTGCGCAAAGCTTCATGGTTTAGGGTTTAGGGTTTAGGTGCACAAACAGTATGAACATGGAAGTTTCCACAAGCAGCGGTGCCCGGGTTTAGGGTAAGGGTTTAGGGTTTGGGGCTTAATGAACATGGGAGCTTTCGAGAAAAAGATGGGCAAAATCAACAAGACATGGCCACCTTTTTTTTGGAAAGCCTGAACTGGATATGTCGACATATACTAAATGATCCGGCATCCTGTCTAAACCTTGGGTGCAAAGTAACATAATTGCCTTTATAGCGGTTATTATGGGCTTAAGGCTATTATCTTACATACTTTTGAGGCTCAGGTACTGGTAATTATCTCAGGTCCCTGTATTCATGCGAGGTTCAGTGTTAGTTTGGGGGAGGCTAATGGCAGCTTCTAGTGGGAATCTTCTCGACATCCCCAAACCATAAACACTCCAAGATTGATACCGTGGGCCGTTAGTATGGGCCCTTAGCCCTGGGATCCTTATATACCTACGATATACCCCCTGTGTACCCTTCAGGGTCCCTAAGAAAGCCGAAGGGCCCATATTAGGGACCCATACTTCTAATCGTAGAAACATTAAAACGGCAACTCCTAACCTTACGTAGATGCCTGAACCCTTAACCCTAAACCACGCCACGAAAACCCTAGAACCCCGTCAGCATCAGCTTTTTACTCCCAGCATCCCCCTTCATAACCCTCCCTAAGGGTCCAAGGACCCAAACAACGGGGTTTTAGGGCCTAAACGCTGCAATCCTAATGGTATGTGGGCCCTAAAAATCCCATGAGTTGGTTTTAAGGAGGTTACACTATAGCTCATACTATGAGGGCGAGTTTATCCGGGCGAAGTTTTAGCACTCTCTACAACGCAGAGCGCATTTCGCGTATCCTCCATACCGTTCATCAACAGAGTCCTGCATGACCTGAAATGTTCTATACTACCATGGCTTGTGGGCATACGGTCATGCGGCATGCTGACCATCAACCGTAGTCTATCCACTACACCAACTTTCCCTCGACGCTAAACCCGAAAACCGACACCCTAAACCCTCAAATCCTAAACTCTAAACTCTAAAGCCCTACACCCTAAGCCCTGAAAACGTAAACCCTAGACCCCAAAGCCTAAACCCCGACCAACTGCAGAGCCATTGAAAGAGTATATGCATGATTTAGTCAGGGACTGCTCAGTGTATGAAACTCCTAGATTCCTGCAAGCCGGACTCTGTTTGGGTGGTACAGAGGGGCGCTGCATCTAGCTTGGCACATGGCCAGGTTGAGCGAGTAGACTGCATTTTCATGATTTCATTCAGCGTTCTGACTCAGGACGTTATTGGACAGAACTATGGCCGCCGAGTCGCACTAAGCATTTTCTGTTGGGGTGTAGCTGTTAGGACGAGCTTTCGCTAGACCCTGTGCAGTCTCCTTCTCCTTTTGGGTGCTGAGTGTTCATACTGTCAAAGAGCAAAACCATACCGCTTCTTCTGCCAACACAGAAACTGCCTTGTAAGGTCTATGTACTGCATTTCTTGATGCTGCATCTAGACTCCTTGAAGGCGGTTACATGCGGGCTTATTGCGGTGAGTATTCTGGGGGTTATTAAGGGCGATACTAGGAGTTTTCAACTGGCGCATGTGCCTATACCCAAAGTATGTGTTTCTAGATCTCGTTCGCTCTCTCTGAAATTAATTTTTCAACGAGACGAGCGTGCTTGTCTAGGTGCCTGTACGTGTTTGGCCCGTGAACAGCCCTGATTCCTTAGCTCTGAATCCAACACCCTTGTTGAAGTTGAGATGTCATAACTTTGTTGGTTCTTGCTGGTAAAAACCCCAGACCCTAACGGGACCGTTGAATGTACTTCTCCCTTAGTGTTTGGTATGGCTCCTCAGCTATGACTCTCGTAAGGACCCCCACAAAAAAAGTACTGCATAGTAGGGTCTACTGTAGGTCAACCCTCATGGGAACTACGGTGCAAGGGAGGGGACATGCAAAAAGGCGTACATAAGGATATACATCCTCTTGCACGCTTCACCCTTACATCCACAAAACCTCCTAATGCAACCCTAAGCCCTGAAGTCTTGCGACTTGCGCGTGATTTGTTGTTGATGCGGCAGCGACGGATCTTATCGTAGGCTGGTACAAGAAGGAGAGATTTTGTTTAGAGGTTAGGGTGTACGGTTAAGGGTGATTTTAGGGCATGCGGTTCAGGGTTTAGGGTTTGGACATCCACAGCTCCCAAAGTAGGACCGTATTCGAGTCATTTCATGGCTGCAGGCCAAATTTTGGGGCCCTTGGATTACTCGAGGTATCAATCCATAGTTTGGTGCCGCACTCCAAGACCTTCAGTGCGGGCCCTAAACCCTAAACTTTATGATGGGTATCAAGGTAAACTTGATTTAGGAGTCCAAAGGGCTTCTAGGTCCTATATACTATGACCTCAATGGCTTCTGGTTTGGGCACATGGACTCTTGGGGAAATTGATAGTATCAACAGTACTCCCGGCACTAGAACACATTTAGAAATCTAAGCTGTGAAAACCATGAACCATACGTTTCCTGCTGCACTTCTCCTGGTGAATGTTTAGGATTAGGATGTGGGAGGTCTTGTTGCTAGGGGGGGTTGGGTTCGCTGGAACGCAGAATGCCGGGGATTTCCCTAAACAGGGGTATGCGATGAAAGATAGTAGGAGTATGCGGCGTCCTTGTTATGGTTTCTACATGGGTTATGTTGAGCCATATTCTGGGTATGCTGCTTTTGCTACGGGTTTTCCTGAGCCCTAAACCCCAGACCCTGGGTTGAATTTTTGCCGGTACTGAAGCCAAAACCCCTATACTGTCAAGAAAGCTAAGCCCATAATACTCGGGAATCTAGAAGTAGGCTTCAGGGCTTGTAGTTGACCGCGAATTTTCTGAATACTCATTTAGTTCGAAGTCTATTTCTTCAGTAAAGCTGGTGGGGCTTCCGAGGTACCCAAACTGCATCCTTCCTTTTTGGGGTCTGTGTTGAAATCCATCAGCTTCAATCCTGTAAACCCTAAACCCCTAAACCCTCAACCCTCAACCATGACATGAGCTGTAGTCTAAACTCCTTAAAGGGGGGTGATATAGGGTATACTATACGGGACTCTTTTAGGGGTTATTAAGGGGGATACTAGGAGTTTAGACTATGGCTCACATGCCAAGCCACCCAGGTCTCTCCAAAGAGTATTTTCAGGCGGGGCGGTCGCCAGTTCTAGCTAGGATTTCGAGAGTACGTCCATTGAAACAAATTATGCTACGCAACGCCCTGTACTCCCCTCCCCCGAGGATGTCCCCCAAAAATGGCGAATCAGGGCCTATTCCCCATCCATGCTTCTTTTGGCCTCAGTTTGGGTGCAGGGGTCGAACGAGGGTGGGTAGCAAAGCACAGCGAAGGGCTTCAAAATTCTAGGCTTCGGAGGGTTTGGAGTTCATCGGACCGCAGGTTTTAGGGTTTAGGGACACCTGGCACCTTAGTGTGGTTCAAGTAAGCTGCTGGGTTAACCGACCCTAAACACTAAACCCTACATATCCCCCCAACCTATGATTTTGCATACATTCCTTAGCCAATCAAATTTCATTGGGCTCCCAGGGTAAAGCGGCAACGCCCAAAGTCCCTCGGTGTGTTGCCAGCTGCCGTCCAAATAACCCAATGTAGGCGATATTGATAGACTTTGGGGTCCAAGCTAGGTATCATTTATAGGCTTGAGTCCTAGCGTAAGGCTGCAAGGATCTACGCAGTATTTTTCTCAATTTGGATACGTTACGGCCTAAGCGCAACCAGCGCGCATCCCTCAAGTTGGAGAACGACCGGCTCAATGCTCAGTATGTGCAGGCCAGAGGACCTCAGATCGCATTGGAATTGGAACTCGAACGACCGCGCCGAGACGGGACTGAGGGACAGCCAGAGGGCGATCGAGGTCCCGAACGCCTGGTGGCCGATGTTAAATCTTTTGTGATGGCTGCCTTGAACCACTTCAGAGACCAGGCAAATTCGAAATCCCCTGAACATTGACATACTTCCTAATTTCTGTCATTTCTAACCCTAAGAACCAGCTGAAGTTTCAAATTTCTACAAAGGTTCCAGAGAACTTAGAGTCAAAGCCTGTAGTGATCCTCGTACTTGCCCCTCTCTTCATTGCCGTTTCTGTTACTTTTCTTCCACTCGATGTTGCCGTGAAGGTGGTATCAGCACGTCTGTAACCCCTGGATGGCCCCAACGCGATCTCTACAATCCCTTAGATTAGCCTTCAAATTTGATATCGGAAACATGTTTCATACAACTGTATAAATATATATTACTGATATGTAAATAAATAAATATTTATGTGTGTGTACACAAGATGATCCCAATTAGATGATGATGGTGGCGGCGGCAGCAGAACACGCCTGTCATGTACACCAAGACCGGTTCCCAAGTATCAAGAGAGCGGTCCGTTAAAAAAATGATGCCCAACTGCCGTATTCAGGTACCCCCGCGGCTCCATGTCTATAAATAATACTTACATTGTGCCCCAATGCCTATTTGTCGCCATTCTATGACGGTTCTGTTACTATTGCTATATTTCCATATCAGTATTTTGCTATATATGATATTACTAGAATAGGTTACTATTAGATTGCTCAAAACGAGCTCCAGTTCTAACAGACCCTCGACCATTCGTACTCCTTCAAACCTCAGGCCTTGCATGGTACCCTAAGGGTCCACGTACCTTCAATCATGTATTTGCCAAAAGCCTGCACTATAACTACTAGCACCCAAAACGCAAGTACATAATTATTGGGTACTTGAACCCGCTGGGGTAGGACATTTTCACCTTTAACCCAGACCCCGTACCATGTGAATTCCTTTGGTTTTAGTCCTAGGGTTTACCAGTAGCGTGATCTAGTTCAGTATGCATATGTATTGTGAAACATGCTTATGTGCAGAATACTCCTAGATGTTGCAGGGATTGAACTAGTTGGCCTAGGGGTTCTGGCAGGTTATGGCTCGAACCATCAGCAATCTCGACAGGTCTGGCTGACAAAAGTCTCCAACGAACTCGGCTGGCGACCGAATATGGATGCCTTAATGGCCATGGAGCAAGCGAAGGAGGCAAGAACTGGTTGGTGGTTCAAAGGTTGAAGTTAAGTGTGCAGGATCCTGGAAAATCTCACGGATTTTCAGAGAGCGTGATACTGTGGTTCCGGGGGTCTCATAAAGGATTTTGGCAACCCAGTCAGGACCCTAGAAAGGTCATACCATAGTTATATTTGGACAAAGGTGCCCAGCTGCAGCTAGTACCCCCTCTAGGTTTCCCTATGTATCCTGAAACAGCCTTTATGAAAATAGAACCTCGGAGGGGGGAAGTATAGGGGGAGAACCCATTTATATATACATACATGTATCTATACATACATGGTCTTTGTATGGCTGTTTGGGTAGGCATGGGGTCACCAAAAAATCCTGCCTGCTAGTAGATTCGTCCTTTGGCTTGCAGTTGAAGGTTCATAGGGCTTCGCGCCTGCCTTTATACTAAGGTGATTGTTGCAACCCCAAACCCTAAGACGGGGACCCTATTATAGTCATATACTAATTAGCTGCAGGGTCACTATGATGGGGGTTGGCGCAACTAAAGCCCACTTGTCATTTATTTTGCATCATAGCTCCGCTTAGAACCTCCCTGGCCTGATACACGTTTCCCCACACCTCATAACCCTAAACCCTAAACCCTAGAGCTGCCGAGTCTCGTGGACTTGGCCATAGGAGTATGGATCTTCATGGTAGCGGAGACAGTCTGGATATGCAGGATAGTTTTACCTTATGCCAAAACCCATGTAGATACAGGTTTGGGGTACCTCTGACGTTGCTTATAGCTGCCCATGGTTTAGGGTTTAGATCAAATTGGACCTTGCAGCTGAAGTGTCGGTTTCAAGTTCAGGGTTTAGGGCATCACAGGAAATCCCCAAGCCCTGACCCCTAAATATAGGCTGTGGGGTTTTGGTGTGGTCCTTGCCCCACGTTGTGAGATTCTTTGTTTGCTCCTCCAACGGTCCTAGACCCTAGACGCAAAGCCCTAAACCCTAAACCCAGACTTATTTACTACATGGCCGACCCCTCCATGGAGCTTTAAGCCCCAGGACCGGAACATGAGGACAGCCCAGAAACTTCAATCCTCAAGGTTTAGGTTTTAGGTTTTAGGGTTTAGGGTTTAGGGTTGAGGGTTTAACCCACAACCCTAAACCCTAAATCCCCAAACCCTAAAGCCCTAGACCCTAAACCCCAAAAATCCACTGAAACCAACATCAATAAATCCCTGATCCCTAAACCCCTAAACCCCAAACCCCTGAACCCCCAAACCTAGACCAATCCACAGTGCAGGCAGTAGATGCCACCCCAGAGGCCAGTGCGACTGGGCAAGGTCAGGTTTAGGGTTTAGGGTTTAGGGTTTTTGGTGGATAGCTCCAAAACCCTGAGCCCTAGCGGTTTGCAGACTAATCCCTCCTCCCTAATATTAAACCTTCCCACCCACCCCCCCCATAATGTTAAATACTTTGATATACCACAATAGGGAGTATTTAGTATTAGGGGGGGTGGGGGGGTGGGGGATTATGAAGGATTATCGGGGATCCCGTGTCCTGTTCACCATTGCATAGGGAATGTCCCGAGAAGCTTTTCTACATAGCCCACAGAACAAAACAGCTACCATAGTCCTTTTTCAGGGTCCTTGTTACGGAAACTCATTTAAGTTTCCAGAATAATGAAACCCTAGTACTTACTATGTATACCCATTAGGGTAACTTAATTTAAGTTCCTTAAGAAAGCCCCAGTTTGAGGGCCTCCCCCAAATCTAAGGTTCCCTTGTACAAGGGTTCCAAGCAAGACCCCTTGATTCGAGCCTGTCCGGACAGCTGTTGATAGATTTCAGGCATCGAGACATGAGACTGCCCATATTTGGCTTGAATATCTTGCTTCCGATAAACAGGGTTCCCCTCTAAACCCTAAACCCCCCTTAACCCTAAACCCCCTAAGGTCTTTTTTGAGGTTTTCGTACCATAAGGACTCAAGTTTATTTCGGCTTAGAACTGGTGCCTCCAATGCATGGAAACCCAAGGACATTTCATACGGGTTTAGGCTTTAGGATTCAGGGTTTAGGCTTCTTAAGTAGGGCCTATGTATATCCTGTTTGGGGTTTAGGGTTCAGGAGAGCTTGGCTTCGAGCAGCGTTTCTGTCTCCTTTGCTGAACAGTCTGCGCGCTACCACCGATGCTCTAGCTCGGGGCTGCCAAATATGGAGCTTGCTGACGAAGTAGAGGAAAACCTAGGTGATGATAGATTATATCCGAAAGCCCTTTCTAGTTGCAATTATCGAGAACACTAGCCTTCTTTAATGTAGACCCATGATTGATAAACCCCCTCCTTTGATGAACCTAAATATTGGGATCCCTATTATAATCCCGTTAAGGGGAGAGGGTTTTTTGTTATTCATGGGTCTGGGTTAATCTGGGTTGCTGTTAAGGAACTTAAATTAAGTTACCATAATGGGTATATACTCTAAATAATAGGGTTTCCCCAATATAGTAACTTAATTTAAGTTCCTTAACAGCAACCCCGTAATGTACATACCTAGCTTGCGGACCACCCTTTGTCGCTCTGTCAGCCTGCAGCCTTTACGTCATAACGAGGACTTGCATGGACGTGACAAGGTCTCCATGTCAGAAGCCATGTGATTGTAATTCTGATTTCAATATCCCATAGATTTCCTCCATCAGATGGCTGAACCTCATTATTCGTGATTTTCAGTAGGAAGTGGAGGAATCGATCCCTGCAGTAGCCTCAGAGTCCCCAAAACAAGTATTGCAGTTCCGTGTTCTTGTCCATCTCCTGTAGTAGGTAGTAGTTTCCATGTTTCTAGTCTTTCCTTAAGAACAACCAGCAAGCTAGCCATTTCCGTTTGATTTTCCATTCTCGACTAACAACCAGCAAGCAATTGGCTCTCCCTGCATAGCTATCCAGCCTTGGGAAATGGGGTTTAGGGTTTAGGGTTCCGCTTGTTGTCAATCCCCAATCAACAGCTGAACGGATTCAGATATATATGATTGCGAGTACAACTCGCACTGGTGTTTCGTAATATGCCTAGCTCTGGAGCAGGCCGCGAGCTGTTGGGGCCTGGCATGGCCCATTTATTTTAACTGTTTCGTTTTTGCAATTGTTCTCCCGGTGTTATGTCAGGTACTGTTCGGAAGCTATCCTGAGCCACAAGCAAGATTTCTGGACCGAATAGACAGATCTTTCCAACACTTCCTCTCCACCACTCCACCTCCCGAGACTGTGAACATCAACGGCGACCTCACCAAAGCGGTTACAGGCTGGCAAGCATGTGGTTTCTTGCTTCAGAAGGGAAAGCATAGAGGGCAAAGTCACTTCTACAAACACTCCGACAACATCGTATGCGCTGACACACAGCTAGCCACAGCGCGAAATCTACAGACAGCTGGGATAAATATAGTTACAGGCGTTTGTATAGGGGGATTATATATATATATAGAGTGGAGTATTACAGGGGTTATTACGGGAGATACTGGAGTTTAGACAGTAGCCCATATTCGACTAAACCCTAGGCCACAAACTGCGTCTCCATGTTCAGCGCTCGGAAACTTGAAAGTTTTGTCTATTTGTAACTGATTTGCAAAAGGTACTTCTAATCTACATCTGAGCCTTCCGGATCCCTTCTAACCCACTTCGGAGGATGTTAACTAGCTTGCTGTTGAGGCACTTGGTTTAAACTACTCATGGGGACCATATTAGTTATATCCCCATGATCAAGGCTTTGAGGCTTGAACAAAAGAGGCTCTAGAGGGTTTGAGGGTTCAGGGCTGAGGTGATCCCATTCTTGCAAGTGCCCATATTATTGACTGTTGTTTATAGCATTCATGGAGCTCAGATTGCATGCGAAGTCAAACGAACCACCCTACACATCAGATCCAATAGCTGGCACGCAATCCCCTTAAACCCTGAACAGGGTTTCCTTTTTGCCAGGCGTGCGGCTGTTTGAGCTACCCAAAAGCGCAGAGGCGAAATCCGGTTTCATCACGACGTTCGTGTAGGGGTTAGGTTCAAAGAGATACTACACAGACCGCCGCCATCATCCCCTTGTGTAAGTCAGATTTCATATCTGATAGTCTGATGGGAGCAGTATTCTTTACCATCCTACATGTGCCGCGCATTAAACTGGTTTTGCGAGGCCTTAATTCAATCCGCTAAGCCCCAAACCCTTTGAAGCTTGAGCGTATGTTAAACCACAGGCCTAAACCCCGCGTCTTCAAGCAGCGAAGAAATAAAGAAGCGCACCAAGCTTCTGCACTGACAACCCTGCAACCCCCCCAATCCCAAGCATATACCCACGACCGTACCGTCCAGGAACAAGAAAAATGCACACAACCATTTGTCTACGCAAGTCAGCCCTGGATTATAGTGAAGGCTGCAGAAGACTCTAAACCTACTTGTGCTTAAGGGGGAGTTGGGGGAGCGGATTCTCATAATCGTCCCTATATTGATATAATCCCCATTCCCATATATACCCCTATAGTAGTCCCTATGTCCACTCCCCCAATCTCCCTTAAGCACAAGCAGGTAGAAGGCAGAGCTCTGGCTTCACTGTATGACTCTTCATGCGTATATTTGGGCATTGATTTCAAGGTCCTTTTGGGAACATTATTTAGGGATCCTGTAGGTCTATAAGGAAATATCTGGGGGTAAATATTTTTCCGTAATGACTATTTTGGGATCAGGAATATTGATCAACTACCATTGAAACCTTGAATTCGGCCCCACCGTCCACTACTGGTCACGCAAGGGCGCTGGCAGTGATATTCGGGTCCCTACAATATATTCCCATTATGCCACGACTAGCTAGCAACAAGTGAGTGAAGGTTCCATTTTGGTTTCCATTTCAATTTCCACAATCCTGAATGGAACCCGATTCTTGTTGCACATGTTTTTAAGAATTGGGGTCTTGGGCTCCTTCCCTCTAAGGCTAGAAGTATGCTTCCCCGTTATGGGCCCTTGGCCCTTTTAGGGAGATTCTAGGGACCCTTAAGGGTATATAATAGGTACGTAACCATACTAGGGGCCCATGGTTTCAACCCCAAATTCCTGGCTTCTTGGCTTCTTAGGCTCCTCGGCTCGCTGGTTTTTGGTTTTTCCGGCTTTAGATTTTTGTTTGGCTACCTTGGATTCCTGGATTCTTGGCTTGCTGGCTTCTGGGTTTCTTGTCTTCAACGGCTTTTTTCCGGCCTTACTCTCAAGACATGTCAAGTTGGAAATCTCCGTTCTCATTTTTTTTGATCCTTGCCAACAAATATACTGATAATGACTATTGCTGCTGCTGCTCCTCCTCCTCCCCCTCCTCCTCCTCCTCCTACTACTACTACTACTACTATTACTACTACTTCTACTACTACTACTACTACTACCACCAACACGATTATTATTGCTACTACTGCTACTGCCACTAGGTGACCACGACCACGACGACCACGACCACGACGACTACGCGACCACGACGAATACGACCACGACGAAAACGACCACGACGACAAGTAACACAATCTTTCTTCTCTTACCCATCACTGCTAGCATTGCTCTTGTCCGTATCATTAAGTTAAGATTGGCATACGTTTTCATCTTGTTATTAGTATGAGTCCTGGTATTAGTATTAGTCTGCGTATTTCCGTTAGTAGCATGTTTGTTGCTCTGTATTTCCGAGAACGTCAAGACAAGGCTTTGCAATCTGCACCAAGCCTTGCAATCAAATCCCCCCCCCAAGAGTGCGCGGTTTTTCAAAAACATTATGCCAGCAACACTACTATCAAACCCATTGAGAACCTACTTGTTGTTATCGTTATTCATGTTCTGCAGCTAGTAGTACACTGTTGGTTATTGCTATTGCTATCTCTTTCATTTTTAACAGCCCTTCTGCTGTTATTACGCTGTATAAGCTGCTTTGCTGTTACTACTAATACTTTAGGTGGAACCCCACCCAATAACTCGTGACCATCTTGCATAATGGTGATTATACTAGGGTCCTCTCATATTCCCATTGAGATTAACACCACTACTGCAGGAGGGGCGTCCACCTAAGTAAGAATACAACTACTATGACTATTGTTGTTACCACACAGAACATTGTTACGATTCTGATATGTCCAGTCCTACTTTTACTTCGAGTGTAACATTTATTGTGATCACATATTGTTGTCATCAGTAGTTTGTTGGGCTCTCGCAGGGAGTGTCCTCACACATTGAGCTCGTGTGGAGATTTCTCAGATTTAGACCCCAAATTGAGATCCCACTTATAGAGTCCGCAAACTTCGGCTCAACATGGAGCGCTCGTGTGGAGCGTCCTCACATGTTGGTCTACAGAATTCCTAGGACCCCCTGGCAAAACACAAAAAACCGACATTGTGAAAACAATGTTTTAGCTGAGCGTTCATCCTTATCCTAAATGCCATGGAACCCTATAGAACCGGGCTTAGACTCTACATTTTTTTCCGCAGATGCTTCGCTGTGCTCCACTATGCTCCGAAGCCAAACGATCCGAAAACATAATATGTGTTTATGGGAGTTCTAGACGGGTTATATGGGGATGTGTTGGGTTCAAGGCTTCGGCATGGAAAAGATAATTGAAACTAGCATATTATGCCTCAAATCCGAATCGTGACGCCCGTGCCGGCAGGAGCTGTACCAGGAGGCCCGGGCAAAGGGAGAGGTTTCTAAAATGCTGCTTCCTCGTTGTGTGTTTAGGGTCCTTTCCGGACATGCGGAGGTTTCCAAAGATTAGGGGTCCTATTTCGGAAGTTCTGACAATAAGAAATGCAGTGTTTGGGGGTGTGTTGGTGGGGGCCTTTGTCATTTTTTTGGAAATGCCCGTTTGATGTACATGCCCAAACTTCCAGGCCCTAACATGGTGCAAGCATGGCCTGATTGTTGATATCTCCAACCTTCAAGGGGAACATGTACATGGATTATAATCATATAGTCCCCCCTGAAGTAGATAGAATATGGGGTATGTGGGGATCTTATTCTATTATACTTAAAGCCATATTCTATCTACTTAAGGGGGACTATACCCGTAAGCCTCAACCCCTAAACCCTAAATAGTAGTTTCCATTTTCTTTTCCATTATCCCATTATAGCCCCAATATTCTATCTGCTTAAGGGGGACTATAGCTAATGAATGCGTAACAGGATTGCGGAGATCAGGCTTCGCTCTTGTTAGTTAGCTGCCTGCATGCACCATGACCATGCATGGGGCTAGCCCACCGAATTCTGCAGCGGATCATTTAGTTCCGCAGTTGTTGTTTGCCTCCGAGTTTATAGTGGCAAATGTCTGGGCTGGGAGCGCCGTGTACGTATCAGATCAGGACATTAGAGCCCTCATTCGAGAAGTCATTGGATCTTAAGTATCAGTCTCCAGCGAACATAAAGTTGCAGCTCGAAGAGCTTGCCACGGTTATTCCCTGATAGACCCGTAGTCCTTTGAAATTTTTCCTCCCCTTACATGAATAGCTCGTGCGTGTGCAAGCCTTCAGAGGTGCAACGCTCTTTGAACCGGCAGGGAATTGTGGAATTAGGCTTCGTCTTACTCGGGAACATACAGGGACTACTATAAGGATCCATGTTTTTCATTCTTCTACTTAAGCACCAGGCAGACTAGCAAGCATGCTCGCTGAGGATTGTGTTCGCCCAGTTGATGCCAGCGGCTATACCCTCACGGAGAGCTCCCTAGTGCCGCTGGGGAGCAAGCATTGTCGATGAGGTGGATTGAGGGCGGTTTAGGGTTTAGTGTTTAGGGTTTAGGGGTTTGGTTTCGTTTTTTTGTTGCAGTCTGTAGCCGCTGCGACAGTTCTGGTCTGCGCAGTCCATCAAACTGCTGGGTTCACATGAGCCATAGTCTAAACTCCTTAAGGGGGGTTATATAGGCCATTCTACAGGGGACTATCATGGGGCTTATTAGGGGGGATACTAGGAGTTTAGATTATAGCTCACATGTTAGGAAAGCGTTGCATGTACTGGTTATTCACGCTACAGGCATTCCTTGAGGTACTCACCCAGCAACAGCTTGATAATTGACACATTATCGTTATACACAGCCCTCAAGATCATTCTCGTTGCAGACTGTTCCTGGGTGAGGGCAGTACCCAAAGTGATCAGCATGCTACCAATATCGATGCCAAGACTTCTAACTCAAAGGATTTAGGGTTTAGGATTTACTCTGCCGTAAACCCTAAACGGAAGTGCTCGGCCTTCGCCAAAATCGATTCCCATCCAGGATCTTAGCAAGAGGCCTTCTATCAGGTATCGTTGCTTGAACAAGCAACGGATTCCTGCATGTCAAGATCTCGACGCCTTTACCATTGCTCGGACCTGTAGCTTTGGACCAGGATAGAATCCAACGTATACCTAGGGTCCCAGATCTGTGTTTTATGGGTCCATGGACTCTTTGGGTTAGGTTTTCGGATCTGGGTTTAGGGTGTATTGTGGTGTAGGGTGTTTACGGGGATACCAGTGGACCTGCCATGCAAAAATCCTGGTACGTCGTCTACATCACGGGAAGTGCTTTAGCCAGCCTTTCTTTGTGTCTTAAAAGGTAGACTGATCCGGAAGGTCAAACTCTACAAAGACAGCAAACCCTACAGAGGCATGCTGATGGGGCTGAAAGAAAAGCAGCGTGCTCCTGTTCCCCAGAGCAAAGGAACGCGGCCTAAACCTGAGCACGACCCTAGCTGCAGATACTATCCTTACAAGGGAGCCAGATGTTTTACCGTATGTCCGTATAGTAGACTTAATTCAAGTTCCTCAACAGCAACCCAACTAAGGAAGGGTGAGAAGTTCAACGTCGAAGCCACCTGCGCCGAGGCACCGATTTGTTGGCTACCACAGTTGGCAGGTTCTTGAAAGAGAATCCCTGCAACTCCTTACATTCCTTGTTGAGGACAAATCCGGGTGAGGATCACTGACATCAAGAACCGTCAGAGAGGGAGAAGAGGAGAGAGAGGGAGTGAGAGTGAATCCACAAGAGCCAGAAAGAAAGAAAGAAAGAACCTGGTAAAGAAAGACAGGGAGACAGACAGAGTCCCGCTCTAGAACCGGACGTTGCCATGAACCACATACTGTAGATTAGATGACGTGCTGATAGTGAGATGCATACTGAGAGCGCGTGATGGTTTAAGACCTACAACCGCACTTGCAACCTGGCACTGGGGCAAGACCGCAAGCATGGCTGCATCGATTGGTAGCGCGATCCACTTCTCGAAACACCAGATGGACGCGGAAGAAAGGGGCTACACCTCATGGGCACTTGGCCTGCCTGACTGCCTTCGGGCAAGTCCTTCCACAAATGGACGGATGTATTTAGTGCGCAGAGCATGCATAGCAGCCATCAATGGTTTCAAGCAGCATTCTGTCCACTGCGCAAACTCAGAGACTTCTGACGTACAAGTGTCATGCACGTCGGCAACCAGCGACTTGGTAGCTAAGCATGGCACTGTACTCGGACCTTCTTCCTCCATTAGTTTTTTTTGGAAATTCTGAACAGAGTACTTTAATGTAGGGTTGCCACTGCCCTTGATATAGAGTAAGATCATATCCCCCTTGATATAGAGTACGATTGCATCCCTATTGTATGCCAAGGGAGTAAGCTTGTATCCCCCTTTGGGTGTACCATTATATACTTAGGATCCTATACCACAAGCACTAAACCGTGTGGCTCTGTTCAGCCACTCCAAAGAACGCACCTGAACCGAGAAGTTGTCAGTGTCATCTCATCCTGAAGAGCATTTGAAGGCATTGAACATGAGCTATAGTGAAAACTCCTTAAATGGGGTTGTGTAGGGGATTTAAGGTTAAGGGATTAGGGGTTAGGGTTTGGGGTCCTCCTTAAAGCGGGATATATGGGGGATTATATAAGGGCCATTACAGGGGATACTAGGAGTTTAGACTATAGCTCACATGGCTTAGGTCAATGGTACTTGGAGGGTCAGGAGACGCAGTAAGTATTTTTTGCATGGGGATAATCACGTTTATTACATGACTTGCAGCCCCTAAGTAGATAGAATATGGCTTCGGGTATCTACAAATCAGATCCCCATATACCCCATATTCTATCTACTTAAGGGGGACTATAATCCTAAACCCTAAACAATAAATAGTAGTTTCCATTTTCTTTTCCATTATCCCATTATAGCCCCAATATTCTATCTACTTAAGGGGGACTATATACTTATGAAGCCTTCCTGACCCTCCAAACATTGTATAGCTACCGATACAATGCGCCGCGGCCTCTCAGGCAAGCGTCTACCTACCCCTGACCAGGTCCTATTTGTTGCATGACCCCTCCAAGCAAATTGCGGTGCAGGAAGTGAGGTTTTTAGGGCCCAAATACTCTAATATTAATGGTACTTGGGCCCTAAACCCTATTGTTTGGGTCCTTGGTCCCTTATGGCCTCGGCATGGTCATTTTCATAGTCCCCACTTGGCGATCGGCAAGCTCATGATTGAACCGTAGGCTTGAAAATGAAAACATTACCTTACATGTTTTACAGATTGCTGCGAAGGTCTACAAGGGCACGGCAAAGGTCGAGCAGTGCGATGGGGATAAGCAGCCTTACAAGTGGCTTGGCAGACATATGGCACTACTATAGGGGTTATATAGGGGTAATATAGGGATAATGGAAAAGAAAATGGAAGCTACTATAATAAGGTTATATACGCATCTTGGTGCTGAGCATTCAGATTTTTGGTCCACTAGTCCACGATTCGCTATTCTGTACATAACCATCCCTACAATGCGATGGTACCATCGAATGCAAGAATCGAACGCGTCATAGCTGTTGCGGGCCTAGACCAGGACTTCCAAAAAGTAGCTGCCGGGTTTTCCCTGCATACTGACATTAAACACCCCCCCTTCCCACCCCTAATGCTGAATATGTCCCGTAAATGAATCTTAGGGGGAAGCGTTTAATGCTAGGTGTGGGAAAGGAGTGTTAGCGTCGCGTGCCTCTTTCTGTGGAGCATGGATTATACACCTGTGCTTAGGGGCTTAGGGGTAGATAGGAAGAGGGAGCGAATTACCAATGTTAGGATAATTCTGGCCCCGTAACAGAGAATCTAATGAAAACGGAACATGGAGAATGAAATTGAAACTGGGATTGTAATGTAAACGCTCAAAGAATTATCTGCCCGTATCGGTTTTCCCGAAATATTCGTGAAGTTAAAACAGATAGGGAGCGTCAAACAGACCTCAACATGATGTTGGCACTTGTTTAGGCCCTTACAGTAGTCAGGAATATGTTGGCCTCTGGAAGGGTTGAACCTGCATTCTTGCAAGAACCTAAATCCGAATGGCTAAGCCCGAACTCACGGCGAATTGCAGCCTGCATGTTTCCTCGTGTGCACCGGCGATTTCACAACAATGGGCTGACTGAGAAGTGGGACCATCACTTTGAAGTAGAACGATGTTACAAGAAACTGCAATCACTAAGCCGACGATACTTTCAAGCTATTCCGAATGGGCGACCCTCAAGTGGCCAGAACAGCTCCATGCGTATGCTGGGAAGAAAGCCTGGTTAATGTTTTGAAGCTGTGAAGCTGCTGAATTGCAGCCCCCAACCTTGGGCCGAAATCTGAATCCGTACGCCGCGTGCTTTCGCCAGCAAACTTGTCCGCTCAGGCTTTCTGGCTGCGTCGTAGAGACGTGTACAAGCCCGAGTCCCGTGGTGGGGTACGAGCTGTGCCTTCGGCGAAAGCCCCCACCCTTTTAAGGGAGGTTCAAACTGAAACCCAATGATGTATGGACCAATGATGAACTGGCCTTCACACACTAACTAGCAGTCCCCTAAAAAGTTAACGGTGGGAAAATTGAACGCGTTCTGGAGCGTTTAGGGATTACAGGGGCGGCAGATGGTAAGATGCACGCTTGTTGCCACTAGAAGTTTCGATGCCATTGCACTATTTAGGATGGTTACCATGCAGCACAGCAACCCTAATCCCCTCCCCAAACTACAGCAAGGCAATATGCATCCCTTTATGTGGACGCCCCAAAACCCCAAACCCGAAACCCTAACCCCTAAACTCTAACCATTACCAGGGCCTGAAGACATGGTTCCGGGTGTTTGGTCGGGCCGTGAGATTCCATGCTGGATGTTCTAAGTGGATGGTTGTCGTTATGGTCCCGTGTTGGATCCCTATTATAATACGGCGCCGAATACATAGGGTACCCCAAAAGGTGTCATAATTTTGACAACCACCCAAACAAACCGGCTGCTCACACATCCCTTGATGCAGTTATTTGGCATTTTCCATGTTGAGAACTTTCACTGGTAGTGGTTTGGACATTGTTGCAGGCAAAAGATTTTCTTCTCTTAATCCAGCTGCTGCAGGCTAGTGTCTCACGATACAACCCAAGTAGACCCTGCAAATTGCTGGGCTCAGGTTGCTCCACCTTCCATTTAGGTTCAGCGTTTAGCGACATCCTGAATGCCATTGCAGGGTTTTCTGAGCAGCACGGGCTTCAGGACAGAGACCAGCATGGCCCGGAATGCCTTCCAAGTTGCTGTACAATGCTACTTTCCTGCATTTTGGTTATTACTATTATTATTAGTATTACTTTTATTAGTGTTCAATAATATTTCTTTTCTTGTTACTTCTTCTATTACTAGTACTCTTACTTTCCTGCATTTGGGTGAAAGTAGACTTGAGGTAACGTAAACGCCTGAACGATTACCAAGATGTTGATGTACCTGTGAGGATAATGTTAGACCCCACACAATATTCGTAGTTGCTTGGGCCCTTACATTAAAAAAAATCGCCTGTGCGGGTGTTCCGTGATCACCCTTCCAGAACTAAAACTTACAGCACCCAAAATTCTGTTCTAATTACATGGGCCTTGTCATTGTGACTCATATAAGTCCCTGTGTAAGCCCTGTTTCACTTACCATAATGGCCTTATCAACCCCTCTAAGTAGATAGAATACGGGGATCTTACTATAATATACCCAATGCCATATTCTATCTAGGTAAGGGGGTCTTTAGATTTCTGACCTGGCTTGGTAGGCTCAATCTTTGGTGTGGCAGTCGCTTTCCCACCATTCTGCTTCCGGAGTATCTCTACATGATCAATTCCTAATGGTGACCCCTATGAAATCCTGAGAACCGCTTGAAGTGCCTGGGATAGTAAGAGGATCCCCGCAACTTGGACCCTACTACAGTCAAGTACAGCTATATGCTAGCCTTAGATTCAATTTTGGGGGGGTTGGAGTGACCTTGACCCTCTTATTCCCATTATGGACGGACGAAATCTTGCGCGCCCCTTTGTGGCCCCAATATTGGTGACCACAGCACTGTGGGGATACCAGTTGCCTCCATCCACCCATAGGATCCCTTTGGGCAAGGAACTCTGCTTGGGTCTGCGGATATTGATCCCTGCTCGGAACTTGATGGTATTTGTACTCTCAGCATAGCTGCACTTGGAACCCCGGTTATAGTTGCACAGAACCTCCAAAGTAAATTACCTCAAACCCTTGTCTCCAAACCGCAGGCACCAATATATGTATATATATATATATCTCGCTCTCTCCCTCTATATATATATATATCCCTATACATATATATCCGTATATATATATATATGAGAGTAGTTTCCATTTTCTTTTCCATTATCCCAAGATAACCTCCAAGCATTCCCTTCAGAGCTTGGGGTGGCACAGTCTTGTGTCATGGCTTTGGTGGGCCCAGCTTTCACGGCGTCAGGCCCGTAGGCCCCACTCGTCTTCTGCCGCGGCAGCCACTAGGATCCCTGAACCCAAGACTTGTATCCCTAAACCTTACACACCAATCTTCAAGGTGCCTTGAAGCCTCAGCATCCTGAAACTCAGATCGCTTGACCCTATATCCCTAACCTACCCTGAACCCTGCTCCGTCAACCCTCCCTGCACTTTAGGGATCACCGTACTGTGGCCCTGTTGCACGTAGACGTCATGAGCCGACAAGGCATGGCGGAGCGATCCCCAAACCCTAACCCGTCATCCCTCAACCTTGACACCGAGACCCTGTACACCCTCATCCCCAAATTGTGTGGCCTGACGTTTGGCGCGCCAGCAAGAAAAACAAGAAGAAGGGTTCTTCGCTGCATTGGCGCGGCCAGGCTTCGGTAAGTTAATCTTTCGGCAGACCAGAGCGTTTCGCTACCTTTGCAAATCTTAAACCCCAACCCTTCGACTCTGAGGCGCTTTCGGTTACACTGGCGAGCCCAGCGTTTCCGTTTGCAGCAAGGCTCCCACGAAATGCCGGCTTTGGATTTGGATTGTGCGCTCCCTGTATGATGGGCTCCCCTACATGTCTTGGCACCCCCCTAAATCAGTGCAGGACAATCTCATTTAATGAATTCTATTTAATGAAGGGGGAGCCTAGGGGCTGGTACGGGAACCCACGACTGAAATCTAATCCTACTGGCGCTTAGTAGGGAACGCAAGATATGAGGAAGAGTGACAATTTTAAAGGATTAAAGGTGGTCCGTATAATGTTTTTCTGCCCAGGGTCGCGGAGGAACGGATAGCTTGTGGGTTTTCAGCCAGGTGTGAAATCTACGGCAACGCAGCCAGACATGTGCTACAGTGGCTGTTCAGCCAGGTTTGAAATCTATGGCTCTGCAGAAGACATGTACTAGGATGGGCTGTTCAGCTACAGGTGAAATCCATGGCTTTGCAGCCAGACATTTACTAGCATTGGCTTTTTGGATACATGTTAGAATGCTGTGTTGGGCCCCAGGACAGGATGTGTTAGGGTCACACGGCTGCATGTCCAAGCGCTTGTCCACATCAAGTGTCATTGTGCCGAAATCAAGTCATTGGAATAGTTACGGCTAAAGGACCCATCCCCACCCCTGAGAACCCTAAGCCCCCTAACTTTGCCTCCTTGTCTTTTGAGGAGGGTGGGGTGGTTCAAAGGAGGGTAGTACATATTGCCATGATCAAGAGGTTCCTATTGCCATATTCTCACTCAGGGGTCCAAATAGTTGACAATCGAATCTTGGCATAACGATGGTATAGGTTACCTCAAGTAGATTTCAAAATGACACTAAATGGTTGGCCCTGTATTATTCGCTTTCCCGGAGGCTTGGGATACGAATCACTAACGACCTGAGGTTATATGGGTGCTTCTGAAACTGGATTGCCCCTGGGAAAAGGGCACGTTAGGGATCCCATCGAGGTTTTTGCTGCAGTAATTTCTCAAGTTGCCTCCTGGTCTCCCGTAGCCGTAGACGCCCGACACCACCAGCATGCAGGACGGCTCAGATTACACTGTCGATGGCTGTGTGCAGCATGGCGTCAAAACCTATCCAGGGTTTTGCCGTCATCCCGGTTTCGGGTTCAGTTTTGACGGGCATGGGGTTCAAGCAGAAGCTCATTCAGGCCGCTTCAGCTCTTTTCGTCAAGCTCGCCATGAGCCTTCGTAACACCAACGAACACTTATAAGCTTGCTTCCGTCTCCAGATTCCGCTGAATGTTGGTGCAGAGGTTGCTCGCATATGCCTGACACTTAACTGACCATCGCAATCTTGGCAGTTGGACCGCGAAGTTTCTTACAACATGGTTCCCCAACAAGGCAAGCCTACCTGCCTCAATTTTCTTCCAGCCCTAGGCTAGATGTGCATTCAAGCCTCGGCGACCCGGAAGTAGAACATCTTAGCGCCATGATGCTCTCTAGCTTCCTCATGGCTCTAGCCAAAGACCTCGAGCCCTGCAAATGCCCCCTAAGCCCAGAGCACATGTGGGGTGTGTTCTTTCCAAACATTCAGCTATAATGGAGCTCCCTCTTCAAACAAGAAGGCTCCTTGAGCCTGAAGAAGCCGACGGTCTGGGACCGAAGCTTGATGTCAGATTTAGGGCAGGGACATTATAGTATATTAGGGGGAATATAGGGATAATGGAAAAGAAAATGGAAACTACTAGTATAGTAGTTTCCATTTTCTTTTCCATTATCCTTCTATTCCCCCAATAATATACCCCATTCCTGCAACTTGGGAACCTCAACTCGGAGTCGCCAGGCAGACCACAACTACAACCTCCACGACAACCACGTCCACAACGACTTCCACCTCTACCTCGACGTACACCAGCTTGAAGTGTTGTTTTGGTTGTATTTCACTTTCTCTTGTGAGAGTTCACTTGATGGGTTTCTGTCTGCAGGTGTGGCCGCGAAGTGTTATACGTTTACCGTGGCTTCTATAGCCATCTGAGGTTTAGGAGGCATTCCCCCGAAAGCAGTCCCTCTCGCTCACAGTGTTAGGCGAGCCACACTAGATGCGAAGTCTACTTTGGTCCAGTGTTTCAACATTGGGCTGGGTCTTTCAGCTCGTAATGTCCTGGTTGGCTTGAACAGTCTGCGAGCCACCTGCCACAGCGACAGCGCCAACGTAATCTCCGCCACGGACGAATTAGAACGCAGGGTCTGGGAGCGAGGGCGTGAGGGCAAAGTACAGGTAGACCTGCAAGTGGAAACATCTGATTTCTTCCTCGGACGGTTTACGGCTTCCGTGGGCTTCACTCCAGATCGTGCATCAAGCAATTCTCCTGCTTGATTGTCAACTTCAACAGTGTCAGCTTCAGCGCCATGCAACGCTGAGGACAAGCAAACTTGATGTCAAAGTCTTGTGCCACATCTGCTTGAGCTTCTTCATACACATGTTGAGATAGGTTTAGCTGTCGACTCAGACACTCCGCTTGCTGGATATCCATGAAAGCACACCCCTAGAGCTTATCATAATAAGCTTTATGGTTTGCTGGCGTCTGTAAAGTTCTTCAGGAACACCGGTGAGCGTGTGTAGTTCTACCTACATAAATGTCTATGCACATCTCTGTTGACTGTCTTATAGGGGACCAGGAGCATCCTACATTCTATACATTCATGAGCTTGCGCCAACCTGGGTGCACAGAGTGGATTTGCACTGTCTCAAGGCACCACATGTTCGCAACGTAGAATTTATTTGGCAGCCTCGTTTGCAACCAGATAAGTTTGGTTGTTTCTGCGACGTAGAGTAGACGCCTGAACGAGTACCTGCATTCTTCCCTTGTCACCACATAAAACTACAATGCACGCCATGCAAAACCCTGTTCTGATTAAATGGCCCCTACATGTCCAACGGAGGGGAGTACCACATCACCTGGCCACTGCTTGCTTTGGGCAATGCAGAAGCCTGAAGAAATACCAGCAGTCTTCCTTGAGAATCCTCATACAATTATAGTAGAACATACCCCCAAATACCTTCTTCGAATTTCCTTGAGCCTACATGATTTTCCCAAAGCAGCTGTTTGTGAACCGTATCCTACGTGGTAGTACCAGGAACAAGTTGCTGCCGGTATGTGTGTGGCCCTGAGAAGTCGCGAGAGATGTTGTCCGGTAAACAAATCGGCTCGTCCAAGCATTCCGCAAACGCGACACTTCCTTCCAGCAATGCGGAAAGCCAGCGTGCCTGGCCACACGTCACAACGCTATGATTTGAAGGTGTTCTGAAGAAGTGCAGGTTCTGCCGTTCAGTGCTGGGGCATGGTGTGAGACTGCTCCCAATCTGAGGTCGACCTCCACAACCACCACAAGCACGATCACGACCACCAGTACTACAACAACAACTACCAGCACGTCTACAATCACAAGCACTACCACCACTTCCACGACCACGACAACCACCTCGACCAGCACAGTCACCAGCACCACTACCACCAGCACGACCACTACCACTTCAACCACAACCATTACCACTACCAGCACTACAACCACCACCACCTCCACCACTACGATCACCACGACGACAACCACCTCGACAACGACATCCACAACTATCACGACAACCTCAACGATCACGACTACAATTACCACGACTACCACTACATCTACGACCACCTCCACGACCACGACAACAATCGTGCCCCAGATTGATGATTCCCTCAAGAAAGTTCTTGCCCAAACAGCGCGTTTTGGGATAAAGTGTGCAAGAAGCTTTGACGTTTCTGGATTTGGAATCCAGAAAACATGTCTTCATCATCTATTTGTCATCTTCAGCTACTTCCGGTTTGCAATTTTAGTGGATGCTTATCGATACCATCAGCTCCAGTATGCGGTAAGGCTATTGTCCTCATTTGCCTGTAGTCTTTTAAAGGAAGAATAGCATCTTGCATGGTTGGGCTACCCAAAATGATAGTTTCCCAAACTTAGGGTACCCCAATATATGTAGTCCTTTTTATGGGGACCTCCCGAAAGGTACCCCGAATTTGGGGAAACTCCTAAAATGATACTTTCCCCAAAAGGAGATTTCCCTTCATGCACCCCCCGCTTTGCTGGATTCTTACTCTGGCGACCCGCAGAGGGAATCAGGTCGGTTTATTACTATCATCTTCATTATTTGTACTACTATTATTATTGTTACTGCTATTATTACGACTGTTGTTATGAGTATTGTTAGTATTATCATCATGATTAGTACTATTGTTCTTATTCCCACATTCATTGTGGGTTCTAATTGTTTAGATGTGGCGTCGCCCGGCACCCGCAGCGTGCTCTTCCGTCGCGCAAACATTCTGGTTGGCTTAAAAATCGCGCTCTCGCTCGAGACATCCTCGAGAAAGCGACGTTTTTTCATCGAAGATGGATCTAAAAGATACAGAGTGTCGCCTTTAAAGTAGCCTTGTTGGGGGGGGGTCGGTGCGAACTGGACGACCCCCCTAAATTTTAAAAATCACGTTTTCGCTCGAGACATCTCCAAAATTTGCTTTTTTGGTGGGTTTATAAAACATCAAAAATTGGGCTCCCGCGCGAGACAATTCGATTTTTTGAGCCCTCGAGCATCATCGTTTCTTCTAAAATGGCGCTTGCACTCCAGACATCCTCAAAAAAAGAACGTGTTTATATTGATGATGGATCCAACAGAGAGGCCAGATCGCCTTTAAAGTAGTCTTGCTAGGGGGGTCAATCTGTCTCGTTCCGTTTTTCAAAAATCGCGCTCCCGCGCGAGACATCCTCAAAATTCGGGATTTTGTGTTATCAAGAATTGCGCTCTCGCGCGAGACAGTTCGATTTTGATCATTTTCGCATCATCAGAAATTGCGCTCTCGCTCGAGACATCCTCGAAATTTTGTCGAATTATCTTCATCTAAATCGGCCAAAATTGCGCTCCCGTGCGGAGCATTCGGAAATTTTTGACGATTTGTCTTCAAAAATGTGGCTCCCGCTCGAGACGTCCTCAAAATTTTGTCGATTTATCTTCTCAAGAGGGAGGTTCTTGGGGGATTGTTTTGGTATAGGATTCCTTGGATTCATCGTTCAACATTTGATCGTTTCAAGAAAGGATTTGTATACCAATTCTATACCAAACTGATCTGTTCAAGATCGTCCTCTTTTGACGAAAATCACGCTCCCGTGCGGAGCATCCTCAACATTTTGAAGAAGATCGCGGTCCCGTGCGGAGCATTCTCAAAATTTTGAAAAAATCGCGCTCCCGTGCGGAGCATCCTCAAAATTTGGAAAAAAATCGCGCTCCCGTGCGGAGCATCCTCAAAATTTTGATTAAAATCACGCTCCCCTTCGGAGCATCCTCCAAATTTCATTTACTCTTCGTTCAGAATCGCGCTCCCGTGCGGAGCATCCTGAAAATTTTGAAGAAAATCGCGTTCCCGTGCGGAGCATCCTCCAAATTTCATTTACTCTTCATTCAAAATCGCGCTCCCGCGCGGAGCATCCTGAAAATTTGAAGAAAGTTGCGTTCCCGTGCGGAGCATCCTCAAAATTTCATTGAGTCTTCGTTCAACATTGCGTTCCCGTGCGGAGCATCTTCGAAATTCGGTCGATTTTCCATTTCACATGTATGATTATATATACATACATTCATTCATACATACATACATACATACATAATCATACATACATAATCACACATACATGCATGCATGCATGCATGCATACATAAATACATACATACATACATACATACATAATCATTCATACATACATACATACATACGTACATACACACGCATCCTTTTGCAGGCAGGATAAGGTTCAAAATTTATGTGTCAGTTTGCAAATATCAACCTCATCATTCACTGGTAGGTGAAGAATGCAATTGAATAGCAGCTCTGCCAGGAGAAGGTTATAAATGCGATATGATTATCATTACAACAACATATTATCAAGACCGCGACCTACTTTTTAGATTCGCAACCTTCAGTATCGAGGACAAGTACCTCGCAGCCATAGAAAACAATTTTTCGAACCAGCCGGCGCCAGCTCCAAACTGGCACGGTGTCGCATCGGAGTGGAACTCGGACCCCAAAGTTCCTGAACATTCGAAGGTGACTGGAATACAGGTGCGAGGAGAGGTCACCCACACTGGACATGTTACGCAAGTAGCTCATATCCCAGTCGTAAGGCGCGCGTTGCCCGGCGCTCATTGCGGCAAGGGCTACTGGCGACGCTACCTCCACGCGCCAAAGCGGCACTGTCCCATCCCACTGACCCAAAGCAACCTGGACAACTGCAACGTTAGAAAATCGCCCTCGCTGTAGCAAAGTCTGAGCATCTTGGAAGTATTCGCCGACTGGCTCTACTGCCACTCCCCGCAGCGCGAGTGGGCTCCTGGAGCTGCATGCCGAGAGCAGCCAGCCCATGTCTCCATTCCCGCCCACCAATTCATGCAAGAATGTTCGATTGTCACCAAGACCGATCTGTACAACATCCGCTCATGATACGGGTAAGAACCTGCGCGATTGACAAGTCCTTCGGTCGTCCGACTCATCGCTCCAGAACAACGCCCGGGTCCAGCCCGCTCCGCTGCCAGACCCGTCCTTCCAAGTCCGGCGCCAGTGAGTGTGAATCGGATGAGTTCTCCAGTCCAACGATAGTTCAACTTGTCCGCTCTAGGAGCTCCTAATTTTTTTACTAGCACTTGCCATAACTGTGGATGTACCGCACTGGTCCTTGAAAATGCAGGTTGTGATGTGGACATTTTGCGTTCCATGGCCTATCACTGCTGGCGGCGGCAGGAAGAATTGCCGTGGCTCATCCAATTTGAGAGCAACGGCCTCTGCAATGAGCGTGGCGGTGGTGCCGAGGATGCCGAGCCTGCTGTTGTGTCTGAGTTAGAACAGATGGGCTACCGGCTGATGGGCAGAAGCAAAACAGACACTTATCTGGTCTTGGAGTCGCAAGCTGTTGAGGGTACTCCGCTGCGGCAGTGGATGGAAACATGGTGTTGCTCGAATTGCGGGAGTCGGAATAGCCCTCCTAATTTGAATGAACCTCATGAACCAAACATGACCTGCAAACTCTGCCGTGATCGGTCATGGCAACAGCATCGTTGATGATGGATACATGGTGTGCCGATGCGGTGCACCATCAGTTCATCAAGAGTGGTTCCACGTGCAATATTTGTCTGGCTGTTGTTGGACAGCGCCGAACCCGGCTTGGGAACGTGCGCTGAGTCATCGCCGATGGACGACCAGACCCGGGATTGGGATGTGGACCGCTGGAGCGGTGGCCGATCGGCCGGCGTGCTCTATGACATGTTCATGTTCTCGATGTGAAAGACATGCTGTAGTGTCTGTGTATATGTGGCGTTCGAGATTTGGGACTCAGTCGGCGTACAAAATAGAAAAGCCATTCGATGCATTCCAGCTCTCCTTTGGTGTGTTTGATCTGATGTTGTAGTTCTGCGCATGATTGCTGCAGTTGCTCTTAGCTCCAGTTCGCTTCCCGCTCGATGTCTCGCAGGCAGGGTGTGGCGGGTTTCTTTGCTTTTTGTGCTTTCTCTGGTCATTGATACCTAGAATTTGCTAACTGGCCTTGGATCGTTTTATTCTGCAGGCGATAGGCTCGAGGCATTTCGTTATGGAAAGCTGTGCTTGTGATGGTTTGGCTATGGGTGTAGGGAGTTACTTGGCATTTACGTTTGCGTCTCATCGTGCTAAAAGTTTTCCCTAGACGAAAGCTTGCTAGCTGGAAGGGGGTTGCTGTGTGTTCGGCCTATCCGTGCGTGGGTTCCAATGGCATGTCCTTTCTGTGCTATGGGATTTACACCGCCGCGCTCGACAGTCGGTGAGCGTGAGCTGCATCAGCAGTTCCGCCTTCTCAGTCGTTATAGCCACCCAGACAAGGAAGGTGGTGAGGATTGCGCGCAAGCGTTTTTGGAGTCCTGCCGTGCGGAGTGTAAGAGACGGCTGCCGCCGACTGGCGCTGGAACTGCATGCCGCACGGTGCGTACAGTGTCAAAAGGCCGTGGTCAGGGCCAGACAGCCTACCGCGGCCACCAGGTAGTTCCGGGCGAGAATGAACTCAGCCGGCTGCAATAAGCTGTCAGCAGGATGCAGGTCAATGACCAGAAGCTCGTGAGCGAGGCCGAAGGTCCAGCGTCTCGGGAGATTCATGAAAGCTGTCAGCCTGCCAAAGGCCGAGGTTGTGGTCAGCTAGTCCGGGTCCATGGTCAGAAAGTTGCAGGCTTGGGCGATGGCTCGGCGTTGCAGGCGCCTGCTGGAGGTTGTGGGCATGCTTCGAATCCGGGCTTTTCTGGTCCTCAACCTCTTCCTCCCGGCGCCTTTCAGCGCGCTTGTTTCGTCGCCGGCTGATTTGAGATTCTGGTGTTCCATCTGAGATTCTGGTGTTCCATCTCGCCCTGTGAGCACCTTTTTGCATACTTCTGCTCTTTCACCGATGGTGGAGATCAGCCTTTGCAAGAGGAGATGCATCGCAAAGGATGGCAATTTCCAGAGGCCGGAAGAAAAAAGTGGGCGCAAATTGTATGTGCTCCCTGCCGGCTCTTTCCGCCCACCAGACATCGTGTTTGATTCGTGCGACCCGGATTGGGAAGCCTCGGAAATTGTGCAGAGTGCCCTTTGCTGCGCCCAAACAGTATTTGCGTGGATATTCTTTCTTGCGCAATGAAGAAAAGAAAGGAACATGCACTGTTCGGTAGCGCTGATGTGTGTGCACTGTCGCGTGCCTTGCCAATCGTGCAGTTGTTTGTGTGCTGAATTTGCCTTGGTGGCAGGATCCGTGTGCTCCGTTCAGAACTCAGTTCCTGTACGCTGCATAGTGACGGGTGTCGATCACTTGAACGAGTGTTTATGCGAGGCCCAGATGATCTTCGCCGCCAACGAGACAGACAGACACATACACATACACAGCCACACCCGCATGCACGAGCACACATACGTGCGCGCGCACACACACACACACACAGACATATGCCCACGCACGCCACATGCACACACACACACACACCAACACACACACACACACCGACACGCGCACAAACACAAACACACACACACACACAGACACACACACACACACACGCACACACACGCGCAAGCAAACACAAACACATATACATACCTAGATACACACGCTACATACATATGTATATACATGCATACATACATACTCAAGGTGCCGCTTGAATCGAGAAACTGAGTCCAAGGCGTCTCATGGTGCTTTAGCTGATCCTGAACGGCAGTGCATGTGCCATGTACAGGTATGTGTGTAAGAATGTGTGCATGCATGGTTGTATGTGTGGTCGTATGTACATATATATACGTACGTTCTTATGAACGCGCGTGCGTGTACATTTACACAGATTCGGGTTAGACTAAGTGGCTGTCCGCGAGCGTCATGCGCAAGGGTACCATCTTGGTGAGCTCGGCGTCGGTGTGAGCCTGCAGGAGTAGCAAAGAATGAGCAAGGAAAACACACAACTTTCCTATATATGTATGTCCATTTATATATAAACACATATGTATGTATCTATACATGTATCTTCATCTACTCAGTATGGCAAAAAATATGTGAAATGTACACGGGATCATGTACATGTACCTATACATCAGCTGCAGCATGCTCGTATAATGTGCTCGTTGCTTCGTCGCGGAAAGCCGTCTCGAGGGTTTGCGTTCTTTTATACACGTCTTCTTATATCGCCGGGCGATGGTATCCTGAGAGTAGATCACTTAAATTCGGGTTAAACTACACATGTGGGGTGTTCCGGTCCTTTATTCATGTTAACCTCTTTTTGAATGATAAGGTTGATGGCCAGTAGAAATTCTTCTGGAATAGCCCTACAGGACACTCGCTTTAGTGCCTGGTCTGTTATAGTCGCGCGACTTTGTTGCTGAGCCATGCCGACCATCAATGCACCAATGAAGCTCCAGCATTAACAAAGAAAGAGCTCCCGCAACCCAGCGATGCGTGCGTTACAGTGGGCGTGTAGAAAAACCATCCCTCTGAATGGAGAGCAGCAGTCCCCCGAAGAGCCCTCGCCGGCCAACTTTCAAGTCAAGGCAAGGCTTGTCTCACACAGCCTCCTGTCGATTCTCTTCTCTTCTCCTTGGGGGGTTTTTGGGCCAGCTCTTCGTGGTATCGGGGTAGCCCCTACTGCCCCTATTAAGTCCCAGGCAGGTAGACTCCCAATAGTTGTTTTGCATTGCATTGGCCAAGACTTAAAATATGAGGATATAAAAGCCGCCTCTTTGTTCAGGCTGCCTTTGCGAAGTGTGAGACATGCTTGAGTTATTGGCTGCGTCATGGTGCCGATCTCAGTCGTGGTACAGCGAGTCATCCGGATTGGATCGCCTTGGAGTGGGCTCGTGCTTTGAATGCTAGTCACTGCTAGTCCAGAAATCTTGCGATTGTTGGCGCCTTCAGTCCTTCCGGCCGCGTGCCTTCTGTGCGGGGGTGGAGCTGGACATGTACGTGCATGTTTCCCGGTAGGATCCATAGGCCAGATGAGCCCGAGGTTGCGAGACCGTCACCTCTTTCTGCGTGCAGCGGGAAGTCTTTGCAAAGTCTGTGTGCGAGCTTGGCTGGATCGAGGAGCTGATCACATCTTATGGCACTCCCTGGGAGCCGCTGAAGTCGGCTTTCAGGTGGGCCGAGGAGGCTCATGGGGACAAGGATTTGCTTTCAATGCACCCCAGGGAGGGAATGGTGCCTGTTCGAGAAGCAACCTTCTTATTGTTTTCCAGTTCCAGAAGTGGCGGCTCAGCGCGGGGATGTTTTTTCCTTTTCCGACTTCTGGTCGTTTGGGGCAGATGATCAAGGTCGCGGTGCTGGCTTCGGCAGCCCTGAGTGGTGACTTGGAGAGGCTGAAGGACATCTTCG
>CAJNIZ010044323.1:2952-33011 GCA_905231905.1 Symbiodinium pilosum
AAAGATGCCCAGCAGCGCTCAGAAATTTTAAGTTTAGGTTTATAGGGCTTAGGGTTTAGGGTTTAGGGTTTAGGGTTTGGGGTTTGGGGTTAGGGTTTAGGGTTTAGGGTTTATGGTTCGGGGTTTAGGAGGGCCCTAAATACCTAGAATACTAAACCCTAAACCCTGAGCCCTAAACCTACACAGCAGCAATGTGAGGGAGATAAGGGAATGGTAGCTTCCTGGGTTTCTACAGGAATCTCTTTTTAGGGCTCCATGGGTCTACCCTCCATCACCAACTGGCGCAACAGTTTGAGTGAGGGAGTAAGCACACCAACTGATCCCTACGAAGTCCTAGGGTTATATGGGGCGATATAGCGTTATGTAGGGATATATACACCAATAATGGAGAAGCAAATGGGAAAGAGGATTTTAAATGAAACGGAGACTGTGATTATATAGGGGATTACAGGGATTAAAAATTTCCCATGTAATTAACGGACATGGGTCCTTATTGAGGAATATATAGGGGACTACACTAGACTACCAAACCGGCCCCTATGTCCAGCCTTAATGGTCCCTTGGTAAACCCCCTAAACCCTAAACCCTAAAGCCATACCCACAAGTGATGGCCATGTTCAGCCTGCATCCCTAGAAAAATCCAAAAAACACCTTTGAAGTTTTAGGGTTTAGGGTTGTCCTTTGGGAATATTCTTTACCCATGCCATTTGAGGACCAGCATGATGAACTGCGGCCCAGGTGCAGACCCCTAGGGCAGCGAACAGGAGCATGTACCTGCTTAACTTAACGCACAAATCGTTCGCATAGAATCCTCAACCCAAACCCTAAACGCTAGAACCCTCAACCCTGATCCCATGAGGTTGGAAAAGGTCTTGGGGGGTTTGGGGCTGAATCTTAAGGCCGGCTGCCGGGGGAGTACACTGGGGGAGCATACAGGGCTAAGCAACTGGAATTGTACAACTAAACAGGTTTGGGGTCTAAAAGGAGTGTAGAGGGTCACTGGAATTGCAGGCGATTGGTGAAGCCAACAAGCTACTTAGTCAACGCTGGCTAACTATCCTCAACCGTTTCATGGACCGCGGCGCTTTCGCCACAATTCAGTGCAAGCTGGATGCTTTTCGGTGTTGTTTCTGCACCCTCTATCAGGTCTTACTACTTTGGGGAACTGAAGAGATGTGAGTTTTGAGGAAGACCCATGAACAATCGCCATTACTTCCTGCATATTGCGGATCACAACCGGCTGCTGCCAGTGATAGTAAAAGCGCCATCCCGTGGCGGAGTCTTGAGACACAGCACATGCCAAAAGGCAAAGACGAAATTTGGTCGTGTCACTCAGAAATGAGAACTCTATCATACCAGAACCCGCTGCTTTGTGAAGAATACTTGTGATCTATGTCTTCTACACTTTGCCCGCTTGTAGAAAATCTACGAGAATAAGAACCCCGCATGACCTTCGTATGCTGTCATGCCGGACTTCCCAAGGTGCGAGGCACTCGGTCACGTAGAATCCTTCAGTACCCACAGTAGCACCATGAGAAAGGGCTAGACAGTCCTTTCCTTTTTGCGAACCCTATGCTGGAAAAACTATCCGGCCCTTGTAAGCAACCCCACACAGACCAGGGTTAGCGCAATGGCACAAAATAACCACCATAACGTGCCGTCATATATATTGGGTGCAATGTTCATTGTTGGGGGGGGGGGTGCGGGACGTGTTCTTCGGGTAAGATCAACGATATTACTTTGGTGGACCCCCCACCCAGTAATAGTGACTATAAGGGATAATAGGGAATATATTAGGGTCCTATTATATTCTTTTTATACCACTATTACAGGGCGGGGGGTCCTCCTAAAATGTTACACTTGCGCTTCATGCCTCGAGACAAGGATGCTGATTTGACAAGTCAGATCCCTCAGCCCTGTACCTCAAAGAACGAAAGGAGACCCCTCCCTAAACCCTAAAACCCAAACCCTACCATAGTAAGCCCTGAACCCCCTAAAAACAGAAGCGCAAGTTTGACGATCGCCTGTCGAAGAGCCTGAGACCTAGCCCCGAGCACTAATCCTCTCACTAACACTGAACCCCCCACCCCTTCTGATGTTCAATACTCCGATTGTGACATCGTATCATATATGGGGAATATTTGGTACCACAGGGATGGGGGTTTAGTATTAAGGGGGAGGGGATTACAAAGCCCAAAACAAAGGCCCCAAACCCTAAATCCTGAGCCCTTTCCCCTCAGAATCCTACACCCAACCCTAACTTCTACACTCACATCCCTAGACCCAGGGTTTAGGGCTTAGGCGCACCCTAAACCCCACACCCCAACCCCTAAACCTAAACCCTGCATTGTGAACCCTAAACACTCAACCCCAATCCCGAAAGCATGCAAAAGGAAGTCCCAACCCACCCTCAGACCTTTGGACCCTTGACAAGTCGGAGCTCGCATCCGTCCTTCCCAGCTTGTTTAACGTTTTTGGTGTAAGGGTTGAGGTTGAGGGTTTACGGTTTAGCGACAACTGAGAATCAGTTTGACAAGCAGAGTGGACATAAAAAGCAATCTCGGGTTCGATGGGGGCTATAGGAATCATGCCAGTAGTGGTTTTGGTTGTTTGCACCCAGTGAAAAGGTTTTCATAGAAAGTAGCAGACCCAAAGAGAGGAGACAACCGGGCACAGTTTCATAGCACGACACCTAACACTTAGCGCTACCAGAAAGACGAATGAAAATTCTGGGACAGAAGCACAGGGTTCTGGGGGTACTCGTACAGGGTGAAGGGTCCTGCGAGCTTTTCTAGAAATCGTGCATTGCTATTCAAGTCCAAAAGGTCAACAGATTGGAAGTGGGCCTAAACCCTGAGCCCTAAACCCTAATCTCTAGCCAAGTTGAAGCTCATGCTTGGACCTAGGAGAGTTCCAGGTAAATAGCTGTCAGGTGGGTACCCTCACAGGAGCAAAATGGCCCCATTACCCTTATATGAACCATACATGGGGGTACCCACCTGGCAACTACCCACATGACCCACATGGAGCTGTTCCTGATCCCTAAACCCTAAGCCGTGAAACCTAAACCCTAAGACCTAAACCGCACTTAGATGTGGTTGTGGATCGTGGACTGTAACACCCCAAACTACCAGGGATGAGGGGTATTAAGAGCTATGGGTCCAACTGCTACCTCCCCCCCCTATACAACCACCCCTAGATTCCCCCCAAAATTAACATGATCAGGCCTTCATCCCTCAATATCTTTAGTTCAGTGGGAGTATGGGAGGGGTGGGGGCAGAAGAGGGGACCCATGATGTTGGGGGCCCTTAGGAACCTCAGGGGTACAAAGAGAATAGTAGTAGGGTAGTGGGGGGTCATCATGAGAGGCACTTTCAAAAACCCTAAAAGCGAAACACTAAATTGACCTCAAACCCTTAACCGCCAGTAACTGCAACCCTCTAAACCCTAAACCCCTAAACCCTACACCCTAAACCCTAAACCCTATACTACCCTAAACCCTAAACCCTACACCTTGAGTTGTTCGGGGTCAGGTCCCGAGCTCCTCCTTCAAGATACAGGATGGGATGCTGAATCAGCTAGAGCCTAACCTTGGGGTTTAGGGTTTAGGGTTCAGGGTGGCACGGTGGATACCAAAAATCCTGCACGACCTTAAGTACCTTCAAAGGGGCTAAGGTTTAGGGGTTACGGGTGGATACTAAAAATCCTGCATGACCTCAAGTAGCTTATACCTTGGGAATTAAGGTACTATGGCGTACTAAGGTCATGCAGGACTTGTTGTTATCAACAGTATTGTGAAGGCCCGAAAATTAATCAATAGATAGGTTCCCTTATACGACAAAAGGGGGCAATACTTCTTAACTATGGCACCGCCTAGTAAACCCTAAACCCTAGACACTAAACCCTAAACCCTACACTGTGTAACAGCAACTCAGCTTAGCCGTCTTGAGCCCTCACACCTGCTCGTTGAAGCAAGGTCTATCTCAGCAGAAGGATGGTAGCAGGGTTTAGGGCTTAGGGTGTAGGGTTTAGGGCTTTTAGGGTTATTAGGGTTTAGGGTTTAGGGTTCAGGGCTTAGGATTTCCAAGGAGGACTTCGAAACAACTGCACCTTAGAAGGTAGAGTTCCAAAAGCACAGGTCCCTTGTCCTGCGTCCTTGTAACAAAAGTCATTGTAGATCGGCCAGAACAGACCCATCGCTAGCAAAGATCGAGGATACAAAACAACTCGTCCAAGTTCTGATGTTCTGACTCTCAATTTTCTGTTGGCTCCTGCACGCCCTGCTCCACCAGCGGACGACTGTCATCCAGGAGTTTGCCTGATGTTGGCAACGCGCTTGCGATAAGTGTGGCAAGTCTTTCAAGATTGGAGTAGGTTTCTTTTGGTGGTTGAACCTAGTAAGGTGATATTCCTTATGTAAACTACTATACCCAAAAGGAGGATATAATCTTACTCTATATTGGGTACCATAGTACCCCCAAATAAAATACTACTCATTTGAGTTGGTGGCAGAAGGGGCCAGCGGAAGGAAGGGGAGCTGAAGATTGTGAGCGCTTACCGTTACCCTAAGGGTCCAAGGACCGAAATAACAGGGTTTCAGGGCCCAAATACCATTAATATTATAGCATTTGGGCCCTAATCCCCTACTGTTTGGGTCCTTGGACCCTTAGGCTTAGGGTTCAAGTTTTAGCTCTTCTTGCGTGGTGCTTCCGGTGAGAACTGCGGGCTCTGGGCCGCTGCCGTGACCCTATCATATGGCTTATACTCTAAAGTCCTAGTATCCCCTACAACACCTACTGTAGGGTTGGGGGTTTAGGGTTCAGCGTCTACACTCCTAGCATCCCCCTTACTAACCCCTGTAACACTCCCCTAGATAATCTACTAGCATAGAGCCCCCTTGAAGGAGTTTAGACTACAGTTCATATGCCTCAAGTCCGAAATGCTCTGAAGCTTTTTACCACACGTTCTCGTATGTAATCCTATATATAGCTGCTCTGTATATATGTATAATGTAGTTTCCATGTCATTGTCCATCCTTGATCTGGAAAACTTGTTGCGAGCTTGAACCCTAAGCCCTAGGCCCTACCGAGCAGAACGTCAGTTGGCGCAGTCTTGCATCATCCTCTGCACTCCACACCCTAATTTTCAGGGTCCAAGTACTCAATGTTCAAGCACTTCCCCAACAAAAACTACTACACTTACCACAACCCAAGTCTAATCCAAACCTAAACCCTAAGCCTAAGCTTGAAACCCTGGCCCCTAAACTCTAAACCCTAAACTCTAAACCTAAACTCTAAACCCTAAGCCTTAAACCCTAAGCACGAAAAAGACTCCACACCCCAAACCCAAAGCAAGACTGCAGGAGTTCCTCCGTTGGCAAGGTCAAGCCTCGGCCCTGGGCTTAGGGTTTAGGGTCTAGCGTTTAGGACTGAGGGCCCCAGAGTTTCAGGCTTAGGGCGCAAGCGAGCCCTTGAATCCCTGCACACCCTACACCCTAAACCCTAGATCTGGCATCCCCAACTCTTGCACCCTAAGCCCCCCAACCTCCACCCCCAAGCCCCCAATGATCAGCTCTGGTGTTTGGATTCACACTTCAGGATTGTAAAGTTCTGCGTAAGTCTGCTGACTCGGACTGGTGTGACCCCCACCCTTACGGTGTCCAGAAATTCACCTGGCAGCAGCCAGATGAGAGCCCTTCACAAGCTGACCGGAGAGCCCTCGAGTTTGACGAAGGGTCCGGATTAGTCCCACGCAAGACCAAAAGTCAGTCCATGTGTTCAGGGTCTTCTGGCTGATTTTCTTGCAGGACGCCGAGTCAGCTTCTTATCACCAACGACAATGTTCCACCGCGACCCACTGAATTTCGAAGCTGTTCGGAACGCTGAAGCCACAGACAGGATAGTTCGAGACCTCGACAAGTCCTTTGCAAGCAATTGCCTGCTGCTACGCTCATCTGGCAGACCAAAGCATACCCTAAACCCTAACCCCTGAACCCTAAACCCTAAACCCTGAACCCTAAACCCTATTAGGGTATAGAGTTCAGAGTTTGGGGTTCAGGGTTTAGGGTTTAGGGTTCAGGGTTTAGGGACCCGCAACGCCTGGAGCCAGAGCAAAGCCAATGCAGTATAGGGTTCAGGGTTTAGGGCTTAGGATTCCACATGGGCTGTTCTCAAAATTAATCTGCACCTTTTGATTACAGATGCTATTACGGCACCTAATATTGTACCAAAATGGGACCCTAAATTTTGAGAACTACCCCAATGACCCTAAACCCTAAACTCATTCCCATTTCTTGGAGAAACATTAAGTCCTAAGCCCGAATGCCTAAACCTCAAACCTGCATACCCCCCTCAGAAACCTTACCTACCCCTATAGCCTAGCCAAAGGATTATCACCTTCCACCCTTAACCTTAAGCCCTGAACTCTAGACCCTGAATCCTAAACCCCTATGTCCTGAACCTCATACCTTCAACCCTAAACCCTAAGCCCCTGAATTCTAAACCTTAAACCCGAACCCCCAAACCCCTAAATCCCTGAATCCTAAACCCTAAACCCCTGAATCCCTAAATCCCTAAATCCCTAAACCCTTGAATTCTAAACCTTAAACCCTAAATCAGGACATCCTAAATCCCTGAATCCCTAAATCCAAGTGGAGAACCAGGTTTAGGGTTTAGGGTTTAGGGCTTGGGAGCCAGGCCATGGAGGAGAAGATGGCCCGGAAGGCCGTGATCCTCCACAGGGTTTTAAGGGGATTTTAAGGGGTTTTTAAGGGGTTTAGGGGTTTAGGGGTTTAAGGGGGTCAGGGGTTTAGGGGGTTAGGGGGTTTAGGGCTTAGGTGGTTAGGGGTTTAAGGGGGGTCAGGGGTTTAGGGGTTAGGGGTTTAGGGGCTTAGGGTAGGGGTTTAGGGGTTAGAGGGTTTAAGGGTTTAGGGGTTTAGGGGGTTAGGGGTTAAGGGTTTAGGGGTTTAGGGGTTAAGGGTGTAGGGTTTAAGGGTTTAGGGGGTAAGGGTTTACTGGTTTAGGGGTGTAAGGGTTTAGGGTTCAGGATTTAATGTTTCTTGCCAGCACTTAGGATGTGGGGGGTTCATGTTGAGGTTGAAGATTTGTAATTTTGAGGTTAGGCAAAGTAATGGTAAGCTTGCATGGGCTTGAGTGTTTAGAGTTTAGGGGTTTAGGATTTGGAAGATTTGGAGTTTAAGGTGTTCTGGAACATGGATTCCTTATTCGGAACTATGTCAGAACTTATTTATTACTAGAGGAATCCTATGTTCACTGTAAAGGGGCCCTCAGTAAGCCTAATATTGCCAGTAGCTCATATAAGCTTTGTCTAGGGCTTGGCCGTTAGGATTTGTATAGGGTGCTAAAGGAAGAGGATCTGAATTTTTGGAGGGTAGCAGGGTCTAGCTTCGTACTTGGGGGGTGGGGGATCTCAACGCCTGGGCAAGAATAATAATACTTGTCCGACTCCAACCTTACAACGTGGGGAGACGTTCGCAGACAAACTATGAAGCCCCCAAAGCCAAGGCCTACATGCATGTCCAAAACAAAGTTCTGCGACTCCCTCCAATTTCATGTACTCCCCATGATACAGACCTGCATGAAAGGGCCGGACTTTTGAGGAAGCCCATCCACGAAGAGAGCAACCCTTAATCCTAAACCAAAAACTGTACATCTCAAAACCCTGAGTTCTAAACCCTAAAGTCCCAACAACTTCTCACACGCACCTCACCCGCAGGTGCAAGGGACGCTGGCCAGGCGAGACCCTGTTCAGCAAGGGATCCGCACACGGCATAGGGTTTACTACCTACCTGAACCCCAAAGTATGTAGAATAATGGCCTTTCTGGCTACTTTGAAATGTTTTGGGCTATTACATTACCTACTTTGGGGTCCAGAAGGGGTCAGGGTTCAGGGCTTTCAGCTTAGGATGTTTGGGAGTTGAGGGCCTGCGGTTTCGGGTCTTGACTCTGGAGTTGAGGGTCTGTGGCTTAGGCCTTATGGTTTAGAGAGCTTTGGGGCCCTGTAGGGCTTAGGGAAATATTATGGGAGTTTCCCAAAATCAGGGGTGCCGTTTTCGGGGATCCCGATAATAAGGTTTCTAGTATATTGGGGCGGGGTCTACATTGTCACAAGTATTACAGTTGTTTGCAGTTTCTTGTCCCTGTCTCATTCCCTGCTGACAGCAAATTAGACCCTAAACCCTGAACCCTTTTGCAGGCCCATACTGGTAGTCAACAATATCATCGAACTACAGCTGCAGCAGAAGCTGAAGGTAGCCATGACGGGTCTGTGGTATTTTGAGGTAGTTCTCAAAATCTGCTAAAACCCCTCCAAAAATACGTTCAAGGAAATGAGCAAATCCTAAACCCTAAGGCCGATAACTACTACAATAAGCTAGCGCTCAGTTCAGGACAGCCCAAGTTATTGTACCTGGACCCATGATGTCCTTCCTTTTTTGGTGGTATGTCCCATAAATTTGTAGGGTATACACCAAAAAAGGTAGGACATCCACGGTCCAGGTATTGTATTCAAACTATTCACGGTAGTTGCGCTACTTGTGCTGTTTCTAGTCTCGAGAGCAAATGTGTAGTTTCAATATTTGGCCGCAAACAGGGGACTGCACTATAGCCGCAAACCCGAATATAGACGCAAATACGGACGCTGCAAACGCTGAAATTTCAACTCACAACAATAAGGACAACAACAATGGCAAGTGTAAGCCATAGACTAGCAGAATGCGAATACGATTAAAAAGAAAGGGTAGTTTCCGTAAATAGGGAGACCCCAGTATAGACCCCAACATACTATAATCCTCAGCATGGGAACCCTTGAATGGTACCCCTATTTCTAGGAAACCCCGAAATTGTCAATTGCAGTAGGCATTGTCGTAGCACTGACAGGACGAATCTAGATCTGGTCAAGGACCACCGACAAAAATCACCCGTTCATTGCAGGTTGAATAAGCAAAAACCCAAAAAATCTCAGTAAGTCGCCAGAAAACGAACTGAAACCCTAAACCCTGAACCCTAAATCCTGAACCGTGAACCCTAAGCCCTGAACCTTCCTTTCCTAATACAATTTCAAATTTAATGTCCTTCGTCGGCAATGCCTAGCACCTTGGGCCTTTTTGGGTTCGCCTCTCTGAGGGTTCGCCTCAATGTTCCGGCTTTAAGGTGATACAGACTAAAGCGTGTGGTGCAAGGGCGCGGGTGGTACGAGTTGAAATGAGTTGAAATGCTGAAGGTGATGATTTTTCAGCGTTGTGCGACCCAATGGGCGGGTGGGTATCTTTCTATGACTTAAGACAACTGCTCGCGAATGAACGCTTGACTTGAGATGCTGAACCCTAAACCCTGAACACTAAATCCTAAATCCTGAACCCTAAACCCTGAACCCTGAACCCTAAGCTGCATCATGGCCTGGCTGAGGAGGACACGAAGCACCTCGGTGGGCGCAGCCGCTGTGTGCACAGACACCTGCAACTGCTTGGGTGCTGTTGAGGAATGTAACGGTCAAGGTAGGGTTTCGGATTTAGGGCTTAGGATTTAGGGTTTAGGGTTTAGGATTGGGGTTTAGGCTCTAGGGTTGAGGATTTAGGGTTTAGGATTTAGGGTTTAGTGTTTAGGGCTTAAATTTTAGGATCTAGGGCTGTTAAGGAACTTGAATAAAGCTATCACAATATGAGTATATGATTAACAATAGGGTCTCCTTGTTATAGTGTTCTAGGAACTTAATTCAAATTCCTTAGACTGGATAGCTGAGCAATATGTTGTATGTGAAGCTGGTATATACGTAAAACCCTAAACTGCATGCTTTGCATGAACCTGGTATATATTGTGTCAGCGTGTAGAGCTTAGGGTCTCGGGCTCAGGGCTTCTCATGAGCCCTAAACCCTAAACCCTCATCCCTAAATCTTAAACCCTAAGTACTATAACTGAAAGGAGGATATGACCTTATTCTCTGCTCTGGACCATACTAGCCCCACTACTCAACTGAGTCTTGAAGTGAGTTCAGGGTGAAGCGATCGGAAGTTACCTCAGCCATGCGAGGCACTGGACAGCGAAAACCGGTTAAGGGTTTAGGGTTTAGGGTTTAGGGACCCTAAACCCTAAACCCAACATTCAGTCCAATTTCGTTGGCGGCAGCGAAAGCATAGGCCTCAAGGGCAGACCCAAAGGTGTTAGTGCACATTTTGCTTGCTGACAGCATCGTGGGTGCCCTCCGCAATCGGTCACCCACCCAAATCATGCGAAAACCCATTATAATACCTGCCGTTTTCTTTTCCATGCCTTCTAAACCCTAGTCCCTAAACCGTATATAACCCTTGATAGTCGTTTCTAGTCTCTTTTCCATTCCTTCTAAACCCTAAATCCTAAACCCTGTAAAACCCATTATAGCAGTTTCCATGTTCTTGCCCATTCCTGGCGAACCCTAAACCCTACATAACCCATCATAGTAGTTTCCATTTTCGTTTCCGTTCCTACTGGGAACCGGAGAACTCCCAAGGAGAGTCAGCGCCATGGGTTTATGGTTTGGGGCTTGGCTTCCCGACAAAGAATTTCAGCGCCCGCCTCCTCCAGCATCAAAGCATCAACGCGCCTTGACACTCTGAGCCTCCACCACCAGACCCTAAGTCCTTGGCAGGTTAAATTCAAGGGTTTAAGGCTTAGGTTTGACACCTTAACCCAACCCCCCTTAAATCTTAGAAGCCTAAACCTCCAACCCCTTAAGCCCCCGAATATGCTAGAAGGCAAAGAGGGCCAACCCCTGAAACCCCCTAAATCCTTGAACGGTAAACCCCTGACCCCTAAACCCCCCAAATGTTCGAACCAAAGGCCTCCAAGCACCAAATCCTTGAACTCCGAGCCTGCCACCCCTTCATCTCAAAGTCTTGGAGCAACCTCCACATCCCTCAATCCTTGAACCCCGAAACTAACAAGAAACGCTTGCTTGCCACGACCCCTAAATTAGAAACCTCGACCTATCAGAGGATTCAAATATGGTCCTAAATTTTCAAGCTGACCTTACCAAAGTCCTCTTAATGTAAGTTTCGCCACCCTGGGCCCAAGACCATAAACCCCTAAAACCTGAACCCGCAGGCGAAGAATAAATAGAAGTTGTATACGGGCAAAAAGCAAAACCCCGCTCAAAACCCAGGACACGAATCCTAGATTTAAACCTCTGCTATGAATCCCTAAACCCTTACCCCTAGCCCTCAACCCCTAAGCCCCTAAACCCTGAATCCCTTGCGTTGGCGGGCCTCAGTTTTATGTACAGGGCGGCCGCTCACGGATGAGGCAGCCGAAGGCATGAAACCTTACTTGAGTAGCGTTTTTTGGTGGTTGAACCCAGTCAGATTATATTCCTGGTATAAAATACCATTTGGGGTGCAGTCGTTTAGGGCGTAGGATGCAGGAGAGCTTTGGGCTTAGAGGCTTTTTTAAAGCAATATGGATCTCAAACTGATACCAACAGAATGCACAGAGCACCCCACTAAATCACTAATCACTGGCTTCCACAGACATTGAAGTAGCTGTCGTCCACCATTTCGGGGTCCGTCGGGGCGGGGAGAACGCGCAAGATACTTTGAGGGTCAGCGGGACGTGGTACGTATTCCTATAACCCCTGTCAAACCTCATGCATACAAACCCTACCTACTCCCATCAAACAACCTCTGAACCCCGATCCCCGAACGCCCCAACCCTAGCTTGTAATCCCCAAGCCCTAACGCCCCAAACCTTCTTCCCTAAACCCTAAACCCTAAATCCTGAATCCCTAAACCCTGAACCCTAAATCCCTTAGATCCCTAAACCCTGAAACCCTAAACCCTAAACCCTAAATCCTGACCATAAACCCGAAATGAAATCTGCGGGGCGTCGGATCTGAAGTCGGACAAGCTTTGCCTTGGCAGGTGCTGAGCGCAGTGGCGCCACGGCCTGGCTGTAAAGAGGCTTAGGATTGATTAGGGTTTAGGGGCTTCGGGGTTAGGGTTTAGGCTTAGGAGTTTGGGATTTGGGTTTTCAGGTTAGGGATTTAGGATTCAGGGTTTAGGATTTGCGGTTTGGGGTTTAGGGTTTGGGGGATTCAGGGTTTGGAGTTTAGGGCTTCGGGTTAGCAGCTAAGGGTTGACAAGTTAGGATTTAGGTGGTAGGGTTTAGGTATGAAGGTTTGGGCTTTTCTGTTTAAGGTTTAGGGTGAAACAGGTGCCGACGGAGCTCCAGTCCCTTAGGCTGCGACCTGTGTGCGAAGAGCTCAGCGACGCCAGTGCGCGCGGCTTGGACTTTTTACTGCAAGGCGGCTGCTGGACACGGCCCCAAACAAAGGATATTCGTTTTTAAAAGCACGAATTGCGAGTTTCTCCACCTCGTTGGGGTTGCTGTCAATGACAGCCTAGAATTGCCGTCTTCCATGCAGAAGCCTGACCTTGAGAATTATTGCACTTCTCAGCATGCACTCTTCAACCCTTGTCGTCTTAGCTCGGCGGTACATTGCTCCACCTGCTTGTGCCCAGGTGCTCAGATCTATGACAAGCTGGGTATATACTCCACCTTAAGTAGATAGAACATGGCTTTAGGTATTTTATAATAAGATCCCCATATACCCCATCTTCTATCTACTTAAGGGGACTATACGTCTTTAGTATCACTCCCTTCCACCTCCAACCTTGACCTCTTAAACCCTAAACCCCCAAACCCAAACCCTAAACACTTGCGGTGAAAGCCTTCCGCACCGTGCGCAGCGGCCAAGGCCTTTGCGGCTCGACGCTGGGGTTCGGAAGCGGGTCCCCGGCCTCCTGGCTCTCTGGGGAGTTTGGGGGGTTGGGGAGGTTTGGGGGATTAGGGTTTAGGGTTTGGGCCAAGGAATACCTGAACCCCATAAGTATGTAAAATAATTGTCTTTTGGGCTGTTTTTCGGTGTTCAAGGCTTTCATCTTACATACTTTGGGGTGTAGGTGGGGCTTAGGGTTTGAGGCTCAGTTCGAGAAACAGGTTGTTGTCTTTTGTTTGACCGCGGGATTGGGGGTTGGGGTTTAGGGCTTGCATGGGGTTTGGGACTTGAAGGTTGGGGTGAGGTTTAGGCTGTGGGTTGGTTGGGGCTTTAGGGTTTGGGGTGGGTAGGGAAGGAGTTTGGTTACCCTGGGTTGAGGGTTTGGGGCTTGGAGGGGTCTGTCTTAAAGGTAAGTTCAGGTTTTGCTTCAGGTGCATTACAGCATTTTTCTGTGCTCAAAAATTCCAATTGTCGGGTGGTTCAAGGCTTGCCTTTTTAAAGGCTTGTGGATTTGGACGGTTGGTTTCTAGGGCTTGTAGATTTAAGGGTGCTGTCTTTATCAAAGTGTGCTAGTCCTTGCCGTTTCCAGGACTTAGGGTTTTGGTGGTTTGGGGGTTTAGGATTTCGGCGTTTAGGAATGTAGGCCCCTAAGCCCTCAACCCCAAGCCCTAAACCCTAAACCCTCACTCTGTTGGGGTTTAGGGCTTTGGGGTTTCTCGGCCTGAGTTTACGATTGAGTGTGCCGTGGTGATGCGGGTTGGTTGTGCGACTTCGGCTTTCAATTAAGAACTGACAGATTTCGGTTCCCTGTAGTCTACACCCTTAACTTAACCTTAAACCGTAAGCCCTGAAAGACTCAGGCTCTTCTTGGCATTCTGGCGTAGAGGGTTTTGGGAAGGCGTTCCCAGGGCTCCTGGCGCTGGCACGAAAAGCGGGCATGAGACTTCGTAAGTAAAATAACATTACGGATAGTTGGGGGGGTGATTTTCAAGCTTGTAGGTCTTATGAGTATACTTACTACGTGTCCTCTGACCCTCCATGCATGCCTTCTGAGGGTTTGGCAAAGCTTTGGATTTGGGCATGGTTTTGGGGCTTTCTGTGCCGAGCTTCTGGCATAGTCTGCTGCTGGATCCCTTTCATTTCTGAGAACTGAGGAACCAACAGGAATTTGAGGAATCTTCCAACCCTAAATCCTCAGTTACTAAACCCTGACGCCTAAATCCCGAAACCTCAACCCTAAGTCTCAAATCCTAATGCCAGAAGCGTCCTCCTCACTTTGAGGCTGTTCGGCATCTACCGCCTGATGCAGCGTTACTGTGCTTCTGTAAGGGTGCAGGGATCCAAATAATGGGGCTTTAGGGCCCAAATACCATTAATATCATCGTATTTGGGCCCTAAAACCCTATTATTTGGGTCCTGGAACCCTGAGGTCCTAAAACCTTTAGGGCTCTAGTACCACACAAATTTACACACGAATATTCAACAACGACCCAGGTAAGGTCCTGCTAAAGAAGATCTCGTAAGACCCTAAACCCTAAGCCCTAAAGGATTGCTTGCGGGAGCTTATCGCCTGGACCCCCAGCGTGACGGGAGTTCCGCTTAGTGCTCGGATGTGATACGACATGGGCAGTTTCCGAAGCTAGGGTGTAGGGGGTTCCAGTATAAACCTAAAACAACATGTACCGCTTGATTGGTATAGGAGCCGGCAGAAGGGGGACCACTGGCTCGTTTGGCAACCCACATAGACGGGTTTTAGGTTCAAGCTTACATGCTGACTTGGGGCAAGACCTTAGATCTTCCAGGGTTAGCTCCTCGGGTTCATGGTTTCGAATTTAGGGGTTAGGGCTTCTAACCCCCTTCCCACCACCCAGAGAAACATAATCTCATCTCCATATGGTGTCATCGTATTTTAGAGGGAAGATTCATAATTAAGTGGCCTTAAACCCAAAGCGCTAAACCCTAAATCCTATAATCGATCTAAATCATAACTCTAAACCCTTAGCCCCCTTAGACCCTAAACCCCCTTCGACTCCAAAACCTTCAATCATGAAGCCCTCCAACCCTAAGCCCTAAACCCGAGAAGGAAGAAGGTGCTCACTCCATCGGCAGAATGGAGGCTTGACGGCGTTTCTACAGTAAAGAATACAGAAACTGCAAGGGCCAGTGTGAAACATGCGTCAAGCCCCTTTAGGGTCTAGGGTTTAGGGTTTAGGGCCTACAACCGTGGACGCTTGACTGCTCTAATCACCATCAACGTCAACGTCCCTTTGCCGGATGTCTATCAAAAAACCTTGTGCACATCCGCAACGAGCAGGAACCAACCTAAAACCGACGCCTTTGGTCTCAACCAGAACCCTACAACCATTGACTTTCATTTGTAGCCCCCAAAGCTCAGTCCGTGCTAATCTTTGTGCTCATGTATGGTAGGATTGCAGTTACATACACTCACCAATATTCCTAAGGAACCCTATACACTTGTCAAAGACCCATGTGAAGAAATCCTACCCCATATAAACTACCGTATTGCCCATACGAGTAATTGACGCACATGGGTCCTCAATGGGAAATATACTAGTTACAAGACTGATCTACTAGAAGGGCTCATCCATATCTATCCCTTAGGAACCCTAATACTGACAATAGCTCAACCCTAAACCCCAAACTCCAAACCCTAACTAGTAGTCTCTATTCTCCTTTCCGCTACCCCAATGTATGAGACATGATCTAGACTCCTAGTATCCCCCTTAGTAACCCCTACACTAGTCCCTATATAACTCCTTATATAGGCCCCCTTTAAGGAGTTTAGACTCTGGCTCATATATAGCCCTGAAAAATCGATTGTCATGAAAGAAATCCCATGGCTGACCCAAAAAAACAACTACGGGATCCCAATCACTGGCTCAAAAGCCTCGTGGGGCTCAGACATCGGAGCACCCTAAACCCTAAACCCTAAACCACAGAAATCCTATAGAATTTCCTTAAGAACATGCACCATCCCCAGAGAATCCCGAGAGGGAAACCTGCTAACCCTCTTGTAATCTCTAAAAAACTACCCCTGTTCCCCTGTTTCAACAAATCCTAACGAATCCTCCACCCTAAACCCTAAACTCTAAACCATAATCCGCCTATAAGCCCCGTACGTCCCGCAGTTCCCCTTTTTTGGGACGCGGTTAAGGGTTTAGGGTTTCGGGGGTAGGGTTTAGGGCTTAAGGGGTTTAGGGTTCAGAGTTTAGGATTCAGGGCTGAAGGGGTTTGGGGTTCAGGGTTTACGGTCCAGGGCTTAAGCGTTTCCGGGTCTAGGGGTTACCTAAACCCTAAAAGTATGTAAAATACTGGCCCTACACCCAGAATAAGAGCCCTAAAGGCTATGATTTTACATACTTTACCCTAAACCCTAAACCCCTAAACCCTAACCCCTAAACCCCGAAACCCTAAACCCCGAAACCCCTAAACCCCGAAACCCTAAACCCCGAAACCCTAAACCCCGAAACCCTAAACCCCTGAACCCTAAACCCCTAAACCCCTAAACCCTAAATTTGGGGCTTAGGTAAGTCCAACTCTCCAGCCTGAGTGACACTCTCGGCCAGCGGAAGCACCTACCAGCACCCCAAGAAGGGAGGGTTTAGGGTTTAGGGGACCCCAAAAAGTATGTAAAATAATGGCCTTTATAGCTATTATTAGGGGTTTTGGGCTATTATTTTACCTACTTTTGGGGTCCAGGCACTTACTGGGGGTTAGTCGGGAAGAAGGAGACATGTTATGTAGGGAGTATATGGGATCATATTCCCTTATTCCCTACTAAGCACCAGTAAGGGTGCCATATCTGCCCTGGAACCCTCCCAACACATGTAAGAGCTGTTCATTGGGGGTTTATAACCAGCAAAACTCACAATTTGCTTCTGGACAACCCTAAACCCTCAACCCTCAGAGTAGATCATGCCTCGAAAAACCCGTCGCCCCGTATGCTCTTCCCTAGGCTCATTGCAAGCTTTGGTTGCACAGTACCATGACTTGCGAAAACCCTAAACCCCTAAACTCCCATGCCCCACCCGAAGGTTCCAAATAGCCCAATGTAGGTTATAGGGTTTAGGGTTTAGGGTTCAGGGTATATTTATAGACTTTGGGGCCCAATGTAGGTATTATTTACCGACATGGAGCCGTAGGGCCATGCAATTAGTCATTCGTTTGGTTTGAGAGTTGCATTGGGACATGGAGCCTGGCCCTAGACTCTAAACCCTGAACCCTAAACTCAATGAAGTTGTGGTTTCAGGGCTAGGGTTGAAGTTTAAGTTGGAGGCTATGCGCTGGGTTGGTGCTGAAGTTAGGATGTTAGGCTTGGCTGTTACTGAGTTTTAGATTAGGGTTCAGGGTTGCGGGAATAATGGCGAGCAAGTGGAAAAGCGACTGGGCAAATAAACGGAAAGTGTGTTTACAACGACGTGTTTTTTGGATTCTACAAATGATGCCTGGAGAATTATTCTTATGATTCTGAAGTCTGTCTGAGGTAGCCTATTCTGTGCTTTCACAACAGATCTATGACCATGACATTGCTACTTCTCCCCGAAAACCTCTATATAACCACATTTTCCTGTTCCATGTCTTGTCCATGTGATTCTCCATTACTGGGGTATAGCCTCATGAATCCTAGACCTTGGACCCTAGCCAAAAACCATTGTAGCCCCTCCCTATTTTCCTTACGTGGCACTTAGGACCCCTACTAAGGGTTAACCCTTAGGTACCTATAATAGGAACACAAGGGCATCCCAAAAGGTCAAGGGTCTAAGGTCCAAGCTAAGTCCCAAGGAGTTTCTACACACACACATTTTCAAGTTTCTACATTTGGGCTGGGCACCTGTACATGCCTTAGGGACCATGCTGCACTTACCTGGGGGAAGCATGATATGAAATGGTTTGACCCTAGGCAGCCGGAGTAGCTTCAAAAGCAAGGGGCAAAACAAATTACTCGTTCAAGATTTAGAACGAACCTAGCTACTCAGGAGACAAGTTGCCTGCATGTCACTTCGTGCACACTATATCTAATCCACATATAGTCATTGCATGATGAATTCTGGCAGAGTAATGAAATCTCATATCTTGACGCAGTTCTTGCGCCAGCTCATGTGCACCCTTCCGGATCTCTTCTTCAGACATGCCCTCCTCCCCTAGACCCCTGGGAGGATCTAAAAATTGCATCCCTATAAACAGCCATAATAACCGCTATATAATCCCTACATAATTCCCCATAGTCTTCTAGGGGATCTAATTTTTAGATCCCTTTGGGGGTCTGGGCCATCAGTTTGGCTTTGACGTTGATGGCTCGGTCGATTGCAGCAGCTCTGACTTCAGGCGGTAGTGAGTCAAGGTCTGGCACCTCTTCAGGGTCGTCCACGGCGACCTCCGACTCCTATCTTCGGACTGTATAAAACCTATAGTCCTCTTTAGGTGGATAGAATATGGTACCCGAAGCCATATTCTATCTACTTGAGGGGGACTATACGCGTTGACATGTAAAAGCGTACTTTGCCAAGCCCAAGGGCGAGAACCCAAAACCGCAAAACACTCTAAACTGAATTGCTGTTAAGGAACTTAACTCAAGTTACTATAAAGGGGAAACCTATTTTTCACTCTATATATATATATGGATGTATACGCATTATGAACTTCATTTAAGTTACTATATTGTGAAACCACTATATATATACATGGATATATACGCATTATGGTAACTTAATTCAAACTCCTTACCAGCAACCCAGTAAAATGCCATAGCAGCCAGTAGCCTCCCCACGAACGAACATGAAAGCCCATACGAGCTATAGTCTAAACTCCTTCAAGGGAGTTATATAGGGTTTAGGGTTTAAACTCCTTAAGGGGGGGTATATATATATATACATAGGGATTGTTTAGGAACTAGTATTATTAAGGGCAATTGAGGTGGATTCGACGAGTTTAGATCTGCAACACAAGCCCTGACACAGAATCTCCAAAGGCTGGTGCAATGTCAACTGAAATAAGCCTTGTCTTGGATATGGATATGTTTGGAGGACCCCCCACCCTGTAATAGAAGTATAGTAAGAATATAATACGACCCTAATATATTCCTTATTATCCCTTATAGCCACTATTACAGGATGGATAAGCCTCTTGGAACCCTAAACTGGGGAAACCGCACATCCTGAAACCCTAAACCCTCAGGAAAGCCCCCAGCTTCATCACTCCCCCTTCCCCGGGCGCAAGATCAGCGGGGACAACTGTGTCTTTGGTGCAGGAGCGCGTGGATGCCTGCAAGAAACTTCTTGGGGGCTTCCAGCAAAGGCTCAGAAGGTCCGGGATGACGTTGGGGACTTGATGAACTTTGATTTCAAGTGAACTCCGGTGAAGCCTGCAGAAAATCTCGCGATTTGCAGCCTGGCTTCTCTGCTGTTCTTACAAAATATTCATAATCATAGAAATAATAACCTGAGATGTAAATCGAAGTCCCACCCACAAAGCTATGTGGGCTGGGCTACTGCCACTCCTCACAATGATAATGTATTTAGGGCTCGAGGTGTGGACAAGGATGCTCAGGCTCGAAAGGAAAATTGGAAGCTACCATGTTATTCATATAACAATAATAGGATAAGAAAGAATAACAAAATCAGGAATGCCAGAATTCAGAATAATAGTAGAAACGCTAATAAAGATAACACCACGAAGATTACTAGTAGAAACATTAATAAGACCAGTAATATTCATAGTAATAACAGTAATGACACTGATAATGATAATAATGACATTCATAAAAGTAATATTTATTAATGATAATATTATAAGGGGACTCAAGGCTCGGATTGGCTCGTAAAAAGATGAAGGAATGAGCTTGGGGACTCATGGGTTTCGGGTTTAAGGTTTGGGCAACTCCTCCATGGAGCAGGTAACGCGTAAAAAGGCAACCGATACAACGAAGGTCTTGGATAAGGTGGCATCAGCTTCAGGCATTCGAGCATTGCGACATGGTTTCACAAAGTCTTCTGCATGGGCTACAAATTTGGTAGTCCCTGAACTGAAAATGCGTTTTACGCTACTTAGGGAACGGCCTAAACACCGAACGTCCTCCCAATCTGGTGATTCTAGCCCTAAACCCTCCCCTCAAAAACCCTCACAACCTCAAACCCCTACACCACAAGATGATCAAAAACAAAGACCCCAAACCTAAAAGACTCAAAGCCTAAGAAACCTCAACCTTCAAAACCTCAAAGCCAAAACCCTCAGAACGCTCACAACAACTCCCCAGAAGCCCATCCGGGCCTGGAGCTCTTCGCGCAGGCAGTGATTTTCCGCAAGCAATGAATCCAGTTGCTTCCTGAGTTTGGGTGTTCAACTCCTCGGAGTAATTCTGGCTGTTTAATGGGCTATGTCGCTGTATCAGGAAGGTTATGGAGGGGCTGCTGCGCACACCCCCATTCCCAACTAGGCGCACCTGTCCGGCGTTGGGATGTGAAGGCTGCCTCAAAACTGGCGCTTGACGAATCTGGGGCAACTGCAAAAGAATTCTGGAGGTTGCTAGTCAGGATTCTAATGTAGTTGACAAACTCCAATCTACAACATCCAAGCGTAACTCCACAGTCTGTGAGGGTGTGGCCTTAAGTTTGGCAAGCCAATACATTCGTCTGTCGAGGGCGTGGACGCAAGCATGGCGAGCCAGTACACTGAAATGAAGGCACAAACCGTACATGAAATTGGGAGCTGGTAACATGATGGTTTAAGGCATGTTCCTTAATTGAGGGATATGTATGGGGCTCCCTGGGTGCGAAACGAGGATCGCTAAGGTTTTGAACTTTGGGCGGCCCTTCTCTGAGCCCACAAGACAACAACCTCACAAGGTCTGAGTACCTACAGCACACACATGTGCGCAGAAGTGCCTGTAAGGAAAGCCATTTGGCTCCAGGCGCCCACTTTATGACTTTATGGCTATGTGGGCCTTTGCGGAAGGCTGCTGCAAGGTCGTGATCCACAGCTCTTTTGCTAGAACATTTATATACCAGATCGCATAGAAAGCTCAACATGTAACCAGAGCCCATACAATTGCTGCGGTTCGAAGGGGACCCACACGTGTTGCTGTAGACATTTGACCCTTGACGCACGCGCAGCTCGATCTGAATTAGGGGTCCTTGGTGTGGTGTGTGGTGCCTTGCTTGATGCTGCAAGCACCCCAAAATTCTGGCCGGCTGTCTTCACAAAGTACATACTGCTGACGCTACTGTAGGCTTCAGAATTAATGTGATGGGGGCAACCAGCATGATGCGTGTAAGATTGTCCAATATTCTTGTTTGATCGCGGGGTCAAAGCCGACCGCGGGGGCCGGGGCGCCAATGTCATGAAACCTACTCAAGAAGCAAAACACTAAACCCTGAATCATTAGCATCGTGCTGAGGAAACAATGCGCTGCAATCAGCACAGCAGTAAACCTGACGCACATACCTTCAATAGACAAACTCGATGTTGCCGAAGCACACTGGCGCAATGATTTCCTGTTGGAGTAACCTTCCCTGTAACACTGAAACCCCCACCTTCTACAAACAATTATTCCCATCATATTTTGACAGCGAAAGAAAATTCGAGAAAGTCTTCCCCACCTGCATTTCGCGGCCTTGCAAGGCAGACTCCTTAAGACTCAAACAATTTCCTTAGGTAGAAGGTTCATGTTATCATAAACCTATCCACTCATCCCTGTAGCCCATCCGGATGTATTGATATTGCCAGGTTCCACGGGTATAACACGAAGAAGATTCAGAAGCACAATCAGCATTACCGGTAATGGCACTGTATCCCTGTTGAGTTTTGGTAAGCTTTTCAGTGTTCCAGAAACAGTTTGAATATGTTCCATGACTTGAATGCCCTGACCAATCCTTTTTAGTACAGATATTCAGAAAATTGTCAATAATGCCACTATTCACTATTAATGGTCTTGTGAAAGTGTTAAGACTTTCCAAGTTCTACATTATCCTAGTTGATCCAAGTGCTACCGGTATGTACACACTTTCTCGCACATGTTCACCACACGCTTAATTCGCTGCAAATTCCTTGAACTTTGAACACACGTGACATTATCGGAAATCTTGCTCTTTGTAAAAGTAATGATACCCCTCACATTTCTCAGATGCCCGATACTTGCAAGATGTCTCGTAATTCTTCTCGTCAATTTTACGACAGGCCACATATGTATCGAACTCGCAACGCTCGTGGTATTCAGGATAATAGATATCAGTATCGTATGATGTTTGCAGGAGCTCTCGTATCCTCATCTTTCTCATAACTATCTCCAATATTCTTCGATATTCGTAATCCTCTGGGTATGCCCAATCTTTTTTATTGTTTTCTGGGCATTCTTCAGATTCCAAATATTCCTATTTGCTAAATATTCAATGAAATTTCAAGACGCAATCTAGCAATATCTCCCCCATGTTCAACACCCTCTGTGTTCCTAGCACTCTGACAATTTTACAAATGTGCTATGTTAGCAGGCTTAGTTTAGCTTGATTACCGAAAAACGCAAATTGCTCTCACAGCGTGCGTCATATTCGTTTTACTCAGAATGTTCCGTAAGCACATCAGCAAAAATGCAACGTCTATAACGCGCAAACCCTTCCCCTAGGAGTCCCTAAGCCCTACCCCCCCCCCACCTTCTCGAATTAATGACAACCGGCCCCACTGTGTGTGTATATATATATATATCATTAGGGGGGATGTAAACTAAGAGATTTAGATGAGGGTGTATTTCGTGTCTACTACGGAAAGTACTCATCGTCTTCTATCTTTCACGGCTTAGGAAGTCCCTCATTGTACTCCGATTTTCTTTTGATTCTTGCATAACTCACTACAAGTTCAACTAAATTCTTGAAGCAGGCCTCTGGTGATAATAAACCTAGGAAATTCACGACATCTCTAATTCAAATTAGATCTCCTTGGATTCTGCTATATATATGTATATAGATGTACAACTATGTACATGTGTTCATAGCAGCCGTATAGAGCATAGAAACAATAAAAAAAACTTAGAAAGCACATGGGAGACCGAATGAAAGCAAGGGCGCCCCTAGTTTCTTTGTTGGTGTATATTCTGTTCCAAGGGACATACAAGAAAAGTGAAACATACCTGATCCGTCACGACTCCTTCTAAATGACCCACAACACCTTAGAAAACCTCCAAATGGCCTCTGAAGCATTTTGAACATGCCATAGTTGATTCCTTTTACATGTAATCTTCCCCTTGAACAGGCCCCTAAACCCTAAACCGTGAACCCTGAAAGAGCATCTTCTAGGATTGAAGACCTCCAGATTATCCCTCTTATGTTGCTTTATAATGAACCCCTCCTGTTCCATTCTCAATTACCCCCTAGGTGGATCCCCCACCCAGTAATAGTGACTCTAAGGGACAGTCGTGATTCGATTAGGGTCCTCTTGGAGATTCTTGTCATACCACTAACACAGGTGGGGGGGTACACCTAAGTTGCCCCCTAAACGGTACCATTGCCCCACCTTACAAGCAGTCTTGCCTGCCAAGGAAGTGATGCCAGCACTACAAAGAGGAATGATGCTCACACCATTGGCCCTGAACCCTATACCCTTAACCGGTGCCAAGATTCGATACTCACCCAAGCCCAAGCGTTTCAAAACGCGGTAATGCTTCCAAACGTGGGTTGGCCCGTTAAACCGTCAGCACATTCAACCACGAACCCAACAAGCATATGGTTTTGCCCCACATGGAAACGCCTGAATGGTTGAACCGTTGAACCATTAATCCATTAAACCATAAAAGGACCAAACCAGTAGTCCATTCAAGCATACAGCCATTAAACCATTTAACTCATCATTTCAATGCGGGGAAAACCAATACACCCCTAAACCAATAAGACATCAACCCGTTTAATGATTGATCCATGAAACCATTAATCCATTGAACTGGTCAATAAAACCTCCCCCCCATTTGGAAACCCATGCGACCAAGAAGAACATCCTCCCCTATTGGCCCGAAACCATCCATTTAACCCTAGCCCTAAAGTCCTAAACCCTAAGCCCGAATGGTTTCATGCTTTACGAGTTCAGTGTTCTTCCGTATGGTAGAAACCTCTTGGTGTATTGGGCTAGTACGGGTCAGGGTGAACGTCTGTTTCAAAACAGCACTGTTGTTTCAAAACACGTGTGGATTGATGGTTTTGTGCAATAGGGAGCCCGCTGGAGGTAGAAAGTTATGAAATGCGGATCGTCTGGACATCTCGTACCAATACCCATGAAGAAGGAATTCCGGGGGGTTCCATTAAAAACCGAGCCCCAATAGACTCAAATATACTATACTCTTCATTACGGGAACTGCTTTAAAAAAATCCCGGACTTTCGGAAACTCCCCATATCCATACTGGGAGTAACGATTCTCAGGAAACTGGGAGGCTATAGTACAACGGATGGATGAAACCTTTCACCAATCAAGGCCCCTAAAGTCCTGTTATGCCCATAGCTGAAGCTTAACCGTAAACCCTAAACCCTAAGCCCATTATAACAGTTTCCATTTTCTTTTCCATTCCTAAGCCCTTACTGTAACCCTAAACTCTGGTATAAATTATTTAGGGCTTAAGGGGGTGCAGGATTTCTTCTATCAACCCTAAACCCTAAACGCTAACCCCAAACACAAGGTACGGAATCGAAGGAGCGCACCAAGTTCAGGGTTCAGGGCCTCTAGGGTTTAGGGTTTAGGTTTAGATCTTGCGGTTCAGGGCACCAAGAACCCACGATACAGCCCCGTCTACGCGTCTTGGAAAGTCTCTGTACAGCTGCTTCTATGGGGGCTCAAGGGTTGCGCCGCCTAGTTGAATTGAATACTCTGTAAAACTCAAATCCTCAACCACCCTTGCCCTCCCCAAACTGACATGGAACTCATAAAGGCCTCAACTAGAAGGAAGGTACTTGAAGGTTCATGACTTATAACTAAACCCGTATTTAACCTCACTAGCTGAACATGTGTAGGTTACCTCAATGATAAGTGATAAGTGGGCTTAATTATATGCCCAGGTAGATTTAGTTGCCAAGTACCATGACCCTAAACCCTTCTCCCAAAACCCGGGACTTGATGAATGCCCATAACCCCCTTTAAAGGGGCCCAGTGAAAAGTAGTTACGAAAGCCAAAATCCCGTGAACCTTAGTCTTCAAAGAGATTATGGTGCAACCCACAGATTCTTGTCATGGGTTTAGGCTGGGTACTGCCGCCCCCCCCCAGTAACAGTCTATATTAGGGGTCCTATCAAGGGCTATATATAACCATATTGCCATTATTATCCAGCTGTTACTGAGGGGGGGGCAGTACTGAAGGTTTAGGGTTTAAGGGTTTAGGGTTTAGGGTTTCCAGGGAACCTGCGCAAGGTCTGGAATCGCTTTGCCTCCCTCATCAAATACACTGTACATCCCTAAACCCTAAACCCTAAACCCAGGGTTTAGGCTCCACTATCGTAAGCCTACCCTACAAACGATTAATACACCCCTGAAGCAGACTAAAGAAATCCCTAGAAACGCCTGAACTCCACTGCCTTCCCGAACCTCCAAATTACCCTAAGGGTCCAAGGACTCAAATAACAGGGTTTAGGGTTTAGGGGTTAGGATTTAGGTTTAGGGTACCCAAATAGTAGGGGTTTACAAATACTGTAATATAAATGGTATTTGAGCACTAAAAACCCTATTACTTGGATCCTGGGACCCTGAGGGTTATGAATCCCAAGACCCTGAACCCTAAAAGCCTAAACCCTAGACCCCAGCCTTACATGCTCCAAACTATGTGAGCTACAGTCTAAACCCCTCGTATCCCCCTTAGTAAACCCTACAATAATCCGTCCCCCGTAAAACCTTCTTCAAGAAGTTTCTACTCTAAGCCCTAAACCCTATATAACCCTCTTAAAGAGTTTCTACTCTAAACACTAAATCTTATATAGTATGAAACCCTCTTTAAGGAGCATACACCATAGCAAACCCTAAACCCCAAAACGTAAACCCTAAGCCCTAAACCCTACATGTATCAGCAAGTCCTTTAGCTCCCCCTTAGCCTGGTTCTCTGACCTATTGCATAGCACGTGATTCGAGGTGCTGCTGCTCAGCAACGACTACGTGGAGCTCCCTCATCTCCTGTACTTTGGGCATGGTTTTAGGGTTTAGGGTTTCGGGTTTAGGGATAAGAATTTCAGGCTTAGGGAAACGGGTGTACGGATTTAAAGTTCGGGACTTTAGGACTTGGAAGCCGGGATTGAAGATTTTTAGGATGAGAACTTATGGTCTCCCGCTTGGACACCAAGTATATAGACTTACCACTCTTCCTGAGGAACCCTATACACACTCACCAACAGACCAGCATACAACGATAGGGTCCTGACCGATATTACCGGCTGGTGCCCTCATACCTCTTTACGACGATAACTTTGTTTAAGCTCCAAACCCTAAACCCTAAACCCTATACCCTAAACCCTATACCAAGTGAGGGGTCGCTGACGTCAAGCGACAGACCCCGAACGCTGGCCGAGGGCTCACAGCCGGAGCGCATAACAAAAAAGAGCGGGTCGCGGAGAGGTGAGGGTAAAGCCTCACCTCCTTGGCCTGCACAGGCTGACTGAAGGAGGTGCCTCACCCCTCCGGGAATTCTCAATGGGGGCCAGACAGACCGGACCTCCCCTATAGCGTAGATATTTATAGTATAACTTCAAAGCTTCAGCCATCTTCGCTCTGGTGGACGCAGGCGTTTTTGCTGTCTTTTGGCTCATGGTGCTGGGGCCCTCTTGTCTTCAGGCCTGGGGGTTCTGCCATTCTTCGCTGGCCGATCCCTGTACCTGGCGGCCTCACAGGTGTGGCCAGCAGGCAAAAACTGATTGTTTTGCGAGACAGCCGGCCGTCCCAGGCCCTCTTATCACAGGGCCTCCAGGCAAGGTCGGCAGGCTCTAGCAGTACCGCGACGCTCCACGCATCTGACAATTGCTGACAACACTGCACACTCATGATAGCGAGGAAAGGAACAGCAGTGGGTCTGTCATGACCGAACACACACATCGACAGCTGCAGACCGCAGCGACGCTGCCCAGGACAGAGACGGGATGCATATTGAAAGTTCCGAAGCCAGCTGCAGCGACGCCGCCGCCTTGATGGCGTGCTAAGAGCGCGGCCCATGCAAAGAAGATGGCGGAACTGCCAGCAGGGACCATCCCCCTGCCCTGCCATTGTCAAGATTGCAGCAAAGCAGACTACACAAACGCGCCCGTTGCTCTAGCAACTCGACCCAAGGAGATGTGCCCAGGCCACCTCGGCAGGGTGTGAAATATTCAGCGACTTCTCCAGGGAACCTGGCGCGTTTGCCGCCCTCGCGAGACACTTGCCCCTTTTGCAGTCACGCTGTGTTCAAGGTAGCTACTTCTGGCCGTCGACCCAAAATTGTCCAAATCCTGGAGAAGCTCTGGATCGCACGCGAAGACCTGGCGCAGGAGGCATTGGACATTCGTACATGGAAAAGCGACCATGCTACTGCGACATATGTGGGCAAGATGCCAAAAAGCGCAGACAGCAACACTCCCCAGCGACTGGCGGCAGCTTCTTCTACGGCTTGGCGCAGCATGCGCTCAGGAAAAAAGCTCGGCGTGTGTACTACGAAGCTGTGCGCAAGGACCGCCGTCTAATCCGACAGAAGGTTTTCTTTCCCCAGAACCTGTACAAGCACGCCTCAGCTGAGCGGGAGGCTTCCGAAATTCGAGAGATGGCAGAACTTTGTGGGCCCATCGCTGACGTGACCCTCAATGAGGATGGCTTGCCCACACCGACTGACACTCTTGCTTCACAACTGGTGGCGTGGTGCAAGCATGGATCATTGTCCATTTGCACACAATGCCATTCAGTGCAGGCGCGGCGCTTAGAACCATCAGATCTACGACGAACGGCGCCAGCATTGCTGAGCCCAAAGGTTTGTGCAGCTGGCAAGCACCAGGAATACGTGCCCCAGCCAGAGGACATTCCTGTCGCCCTGCAGGGCTGCGGCCTGGTGTTCTTGCCGCTCTTCGGCCTTTGGATGTAGACGCAGGGGTTTACCAGAGGGCACCCCACGGCTACCGCGTCCACACGGCAATGATCCGCTTCAGTTGGGCCTCTACCAGCGTGGATGACAAAATCCAAGCTTTGCCCAAGAAGACGGACAGGCGTCGTGCAACAAAAGCCCCCCAGCACTCGCTGACGTGCACGGACAGCGCTTACAAGACCTTCTATGACATGCACCTGGACTTCTTGCGCAAGCATGGAACTTGCGTCAAGGAGAAATTGAGAAAGTTGCTCCTGAGCTTCTTGGAGACACCTGGCCTGAATGCGCTGTCTGGCCTGAACTCTATTGGCATCACAACCTCTGCGAGACTGTCACGCAAGCCAACCATGAAAATCGCCGGAAACGACGACGAGCCGCGCGGCAGCAGCAAACCGGCGACAGCACCTCCAACAGCAATGCAAGCACTGATGAACCGGAGAAAGCCGACTGCGGCGAAGCACCCACAGACCCTCGAATGAGCTCACAGGTAAAAGACAACAACTTTTGAACAAATGCGACAAGCTTCAACCGGCTAGGCCATCTCCCAGTTGCCACAATTGGTGCCTCATTCAGCAATGGAACCATGATGGCGGTCCAACACCAACCACCTCCAGCCTCCATAAATAGTCCGTCAAGCTGTCTCAAACGAAGCTTGTGCCAAATTTGTACACTGCACCAGCCCGAAGGGGGCTGGGGCTACTCAGACCCTTTCTTTGAGCCTGTAACTGGCACGTCCAGTGAATGCAGCGTTTTCCCTGAGTGTCATGCAGTGTGCATGCACGCAGGAAGCGTTATACCCTAATTGAATGTAATGTGCGTGGACGGGGTGGGCTTACAAGCAACGCAAGCGCGCGGCCAGGGGCGGCTCACGCCCGAGCGTGCGACCTCGCTTGCACACCCTAAACGCTAAACAGCAACCCAGCCTACTTGTTGTTGTTATTGCGGGAGCCAGATAAGACGCGCTTTCACCTTTCAGGGCTCATACCTTAAGCCTTACTGGGGTTGAGGGTTTAGGGTTTGAGGTTTAGGGCTCAGGGTTTAAGGTTTAGGGTTTAGGGACCCATGATTAATAAACCCCTTCCTCTTAAGGACCTTAATATTAGGATCCCTACTATAATCCCTATTGAGGCGCGGGTGTTTATTAATCAGGAGTCTACATTACCTATGTGGTCTTGGTTAGCCTTTGGAGCCGTTTGAAAACAGTAGTGTATAGGGTCCTTATGAAACCAGACGGAAATATCTAAGTGTCCCAAAGGCCAACCCAATGGTTTGTAACGTGGGGGATGGGGTAAGATCCTGACTTCAAACTGTACTCAGAGCCAATCAGATCGAGGTGCATTACGTTATGAAACATTCGTGCTCTCCGTAGCAAAAAGACACAGGACATCACCTGGGTATAAGTTGGGTTTCCGCTACCTAGAGAACTCCAAACCCAGAGCCCCGAAAAAACAGATACCACAAAGCTTGCCGGAGGCCGTATGGTAGCTTCTGAAAACAAGAGTCCCCCTATGGTTTAGGGTTTAGGCTAATTATGGTCGAGGGTTAGAGTTTGGGTCTACCTTAGTACCCCAAGAACGCTGTAGGAACAAGTCGGTAAAAGGAAAGCAAACACGAACCTCGACTTTTGTAAGCCCCTATATTAGGGACTGATTCTTTCAACCTTTAGCCGTTTAGACTACGCATTAACGGGATGACAAACGCGGATCTAAGATAATTCTTCACAAAACAAGGCATCTATCCAAGTTGCCCTAGACTGGCAACAGCTAACCCAACCACGAAAACTCAAGAAACCGGATCCCAGACCCTGTACCTGGACCCCAAAAGTAGGTAAAATAATAACCCAAAACCCTTAAAGATTGCCCAAAAGGCTGTTATTCTACATACTTTTGGGTTCAGGTAATAGAACCCTAAACCCTAAAACCCTAAAACCCTAAACCCTAAACCCTTTTGGGTTCAGGTATCCTGAACCCGAAGCCGGAATCCCCCAACCCTAATGACAAAGGCTCCTCCTCAAGCTGTCGTTCCACCTGCGAGGTGCGGACTCCATTCAAACATACTCAAGAGTGGTGGAAGAAGTCAGGGGGTTATAGGAGCCACAGTCTAAAGTCCTTAAAGGGGGATATATAGGGGATCATATTATGGGGTACCATAGGGGCTATTAAGGGGGATACTAGGAGTTTAGACAGTAGCTGATAAAAGGTTATACAGGGGATATATTGGGAT